>RJWM01022509.1:0-34452 GCA_004363535.1 Dasyprocta punctata | reverse complement strand
ATGACCCTCCTCTTCCTCTGAAAGTGCCACCCTCTGTCCACAGTCGCATGGACACCTGCAGACTCCGGATGAGAAGCACAGGCTCAGAGGTCAGCATAGCTAAGAGCAAGGACTGGAGTGGAGAACAAACGCTCCTACTCTAACCAAATCTCAGCTTCTCCACACCCCGCCTCCCAAACCGAGTGTCATTCTCTTCTGTATTGATGAGGTAGTTGCAGTGTGTGGATGGGGAAGTACAGGTCAGTCAAAGTGACTATTTGATGACTGGGTAAATAAATGAATGAGTCCCCCCAATGCTCCTCCCACTTGGCAACCCACACTACCACTTTATTTTTAATCTCATGTTGCTGGTTGTTTTTAGACGCTTCAAGCCCTTGAACACTGAGACTGGTCCATGTGAAAGAACCTGAATAATACACTTGCTTAGCACATAGGAGGCCTGCAATTCAATCCCCTGTACTGCCAAAAATATTTTTAAATATATATATATGTGCATATAAGTACACAAATGTGTAAATATGATGCATTTATATATATATATAGTAGATATGTTTGCGTGAAATTCGTAGAAAAATAATCACTAAGTGTAGGTTATTGGTAACAGCGTATGGGAGAAATCTGTTGGAAAGGTTTGCACATCAATTTTAACTACATTAGTAAGGCCTGCTTTCTAAACTGTAATGCCTCCATGCATAATCATTTTATTACTTTTATGGTTTTTTGTGCCTTAGATGCATTATAACAAATTCAAAATGTCAAGGTAAACCATGGAAGGCTCTCCAGATATACCTGCAGTTGGGAGAAAAATCTCAGTTGTGCTTTTTGAGCAGTCCATCCTTTCCTCTTTGTTCACAAAAGTTCTTCATTAGCCAGGCATGGTGGCACACACCTGTCATCCCAGGACTCAGGAGGCTGAGCCAGGAGGATCGCATCAAGTTCAAGGCCAGCCCAGGCTACAAAGTGTGTTCAATGCCAACCTGAACTGCATAGTGAAACCCTGTCTCAAAAAGACAAAAGAGAAAAGATAAGAAAAGGAAAGGAAAGGAAAAAGATCATCATAAAGATTTAATCATATTTGCCAAGTGCATATAAATAACATGCTGCCTGGAGCTACCACAGGTCACAGGGCTCCCTGAGAAAGGTCCCTGCTGCCCCAAGGAGCAGTGGGGCACCCAGGCGTTTGCAGCAAACAAAGCTTTCTCTGCTCAGAACTGTGTGTGCACCTAGAGAATGAGCTTGTGGCTCCAGGGCTGTCTCCCGGTAAGGCCTGGCCCTTTCATGCCTAGCGTAGCCTCAAATATTTTTGAAAATACCGGCGCTTCATACAAGGCTTTGCAGTTGCCCCTTTTTTCCGGCCTAAAACAGAATGACACAGATACACAAAATTCTCAAATGTAGCTGCACCACACTATTCTGAGACTTTTAAGTATCTCTCATTCTCCAAATGACCATCTCCAATTTTTTTGCAGAAACCTTGCCATTTTTCTTTAGTCAAATAGAAAAAGTAAAATAAAATAAACCATTTCTGGCTGCATGACCTTGGCCTGTCTTCGTTACTTCCAGAGTGCCCAGGTTTTTCCGCTCTGACTTGTCTGCAGCTCTGGGAGCCCGTGTGCTTTAACAAGGGGATTTATTGCCAGGAGCTTCTCTGTGGAGCCAGTGGTAGGAGATAAACTTTGGTCACAATTCACGTGTGTTTGAAATGAACATTCCAGGAGAAAGTGATTAATTCCTCTTTAAAACCCAAAGGATAAAAACCATATCTGTAAGAACGACTCCCTCTGTCTCTGCTGTCTCGTCCTTGCTCCTGCATGTCTCATATCTACATTTTCCTCACATTTCTGTGGGTTTGCTTTCAACCAACAAGCTACTAAGTTATTATTTTTCAAAAGCCAAAAACTCCCTATGTACATGTGAATGGAGGCAAAAATGAAGCAATAGCATAAAATACGAACACTAGAAAGTGCCTTAAAAACACCCACCTCAGCATCCTTGCTTCGTCATTATGGAATTGGAGGTGACAAGGTGAATGCTTCCTGCCACATAGGGGCTGAGATGGGCGGGGGATTGGACCTTCTTGTTCTGATCATCAGAATCTCCATGGTGATGGGATGACGCCAGGAGCTTCACAAACAGAGCTTCGGCAGGTCCCTCAAACGCTGATTGCTATTAAAATGTTTGTCCTCTCTCCCTCCACCCCTCCCTCCCAGAGGTCCCTGGAATGTTATGGTTTATACATTGTGTCAGCTTGAGAAGTCTAGAGGCTTAATTAAGTAACTCAGCAACTCTACATCCTGGGGTGTGGAGCATAAGCAGTTACTTGTTCATTGTGTCAATTTGAGAAAGTAGGAACTTTGAGAGACTCAACAGGGAGCCAGGGTTCTTACTTTGTAAATATCCTCATCCTGTGCATAGGAAGGCAAGGAGATTTGTGAATTCTACACCCACCCTGGGGTGGGGGCAGTGTCCTGTGTGCAACATAAGGGAGAAAAAGAGGCTTGCTCTTGCCCCCTTTTACTCTGGCTGCTTTTGCTTGGCTGCTTCCTTGAAGTGTTGCCCCAGTGCCATGCCACCCTGCCTTGAAGCCAACTGATTATGGACTAAAACCTCCAGAAACTGTAAGATAAATAAACCTTTCTTCTCTAATTTTGGGTATGGAGTGTTTTGTCCCAGCAAAGAGTGAAAAGTAACCAAGCCATGGAATTGTAAGAGGAATTTTCTCCTGTTAATAATACATGGTCTGTGCTGCTCACACCCCGCCCCCCAACATTCCGGGAATTGAGCTGTAACAATTTAAAAGTTGCCCAAGCACAGAGCTGGCCGGAAAACTGGGGTTAGGAGATAAAGACTGCCCCCTCTCATGACTAAGGAATTTACAGAATGTACTTTTCTGGAGCATCTGCTGCCCATATTAGGAAACGCGCTCCGCCGCCCAACCTCAGACCTCCCTATGGTCGCCTTCTCCAATAAATGTAAAAAGCCATTTAAACTAACCAATGCCATCTGCTTCTGTAACCACGCTTGCAAAGACCCCTCCTCCCTTTGTTCTATAGCTTATAAGCCCTGCTCAGGCTCAATTCCGGGCTCTCTGCTCCTGCGTGTTCAGTGAGCCCCACGAATGCTTGGACAATAAAGACCCCTTGCAAATTGCATAAGAAGGCGTCTGTTGGTGTCTTCCTATAAGCGGTGGGCGTCTTGACCCTCACAGAATAATCAATGTTTTATGTTCTTGCTCACTAGTCCATGCCACAAAGGATACAGGTAAGGAAAGAAAAGAGCGATGAATACAGTGAATGTTTCTAACCATCAGAATATGGAACAGAGCTGACTTATAAATATCAGATTGCCTATATAATTTAACTAAATTAGAAATGCATATGAATATATTCTTGCCACAGGTGCACAAGTAATACAAGAATCAGCTAAGAGGCTCTATAGTAAGGTTTTAATTTATGTGTGGGTTAACAAGTAATATTTGTCTTCTCCTGTCTTAGCTTCCCAAGTAGCTGGGATTATAGGTGTGCACCACTGTACTTGGCCTCTATCTTTAATATTGATGACATATCCAATTTGAAACCTCTTCAGTGACTGATGCTCCCTTAATCTAAACTGGCTTCCTGACACCATGGCTGTCTGTGGAACTGAGTGAATCCTGTTTAAAGCAATGTCCATACTCCACACTGGCTGTCATTGGAACTTCACCCTTTACAACATGTTTTGCTCAAGGCTTCATATTTATTTCTGGTTGCCCCAGAGAGTTTTCCACAAGTGCTAAACCACAGGCCAGGCCAGCGGTCCACTCAATTGTACTCATGCTACTTCCCCTAGGTGTGCTGCCCGATACTGCCAATGTGTTCCCCCAACTCTGCCCTCTCTGCGCCCTGACGGGGCAGCTACTGGGGCAGACCAGGCCTGTGCAGCATCCTGAGGAGCAAGCAGAGTGGCTTTTGTCCCTGGCCCTCCTATGGTGTGTGCTGTGGCTGCACATGCCACCGTCCCCAGCCTTGTGCCTTCCAGGGTGTCTAGTTTACAGTCCACTCTCATTTCTCTTCCCAGGGTAGATGTGGCTCCAAAGACAGCCAAGTGGCAAGAGGAATGCCTGCGATGCACACAAACCGACACCGGGAAAGTCCCCTCAGTCTGAGGCTCCAGCTCTTCTGCAGCCACTGCACTGGCTTTTGATTGTCACGTGTAGAATGACGTGTGTCCACCTCGGGAAGGTATGATAATCCCGGGCATAGAAAAGGTAACGCCAACCTTAGCTCATCAAAGTAAATTCTCATTACCAGGGCTTCCTTTGTATTGTAATTATTTTGACTAGATACCCAGAAGAGTAGATCAAAAGTTAAAAACATGTCATGTCAGAGGTTTGGTAATTCTTTTCATTTCCTTATTAAATAAGATGTCTAGTATGATGTTTATCATAGCCTAACTCACCTTGAGTTTCTTGCATCCTGTCTCTTTATGTTATGAAAGAAAGTGATCGTACAATGGGGATTTTCATTTCTTTGAAGTTTGCTCCAACAGAAACGTTTTGAATTTAGGTAATGTCTTATTTACTTTTCACTCATTGCCGAGACAAAATACCTGATGCCCAAAATTAGGAAAGAAAAGGTTTATTCTTACAGTTTCTTGGGAGTTTCAGTCCATAAAGTTGGCTCCAAGGCAGCGTGGGGTGACGGGACTACCATTCATGGCGGCTGCAAGCTGCAAGCTGCAAGCTGCAAGCCGCGCTGGCAAGAGAGAGGGAGAGGTGCAAGACAAAGCAGAAGACCCGCCTTCCCTTATACTGTACATCGGCTCCACCCCTGGGCAGGTATAGCAAACCGAACACAAGCAAGCGCCAGACTTAGCCCCATCAAAAGTATGTGAGGACTTGGGGGGACATAGCATACCCCATACATTCCACCCCTGGGTCCCCAAGGACTCATTTATATTCTTAATACAAAAACCATTTAGTCCATTTCCAAAGGTTGCCAAAGTCCTAACAGTTTCAGCATTGCTGAAAAGTCCAAGTCCCAAATCTCTTCCGAGATCTATGGCAAACTCTTAACTGTAACCCCCGTACAAATGAAAACAAGGTTAAGCACTTCCAACATACAAAGGCACAAGGTAAACATTACCATTCCAAAAGTTACAAATGGGAATACAAAGCACTGGAACCAAAGCAAGTCCAAAATCCAGCAGGGCAAACGTTAAGTCCTGGAGTTCTCTGCTCGGCATCTGAAGAAATCTGGTTACAAAGTCCAACATGCTTGAGTGACTCCACCCCTGCGGCACCTTCCATAGCTTTCCTTGGATGATCCATGTTCCTTGGCTCCACCCTTACATCTTTATACATTGCTCTCTGCAGGCGAGGCGGAAGCTGCCTTAGCCTTTTCTTGTACTTAAAACCAGCGCCACATGGATGCCGCCAAGGTCTGCTGCAGGCTGGAGCAGTAGCCAGGCTTTCCTCTCTTTTGGCTGTAGGGGTTGACTGCCTGGATTGCTGAGCTCTCTGAACCTGATTGTGAGGAACAGTTTCTCTATGCCGCCATTCTGGAATCCAGCGTGGCCGCTGCCATTTAGGGACATGGTGTGGCCTCTGTCGCCACTCTGGGACAGGGCACTCTGCGGTTTTCTCCTCCGAACAAACTCTTGCACTTTTGAAGGCCTGAGGCTGCAAAGACTGGAGGCCCGCAGCTTCCCGGGATGCCCCCAGGCCATCTCTTTTATTCTTTTGTTCCTTCTCAGCAATCAAGGTCTCAGCTCCATCTTTAAAGTCCACAGCTTCCTGGCCAAACTCATGTTTTAAATCACCATGCTGGGCTCCTTGCTCTTTATTTGCAACATAAACCTGGCTAAGAGCCCCCAACAAAAGCCAGGCCACCATTTCAATGTTTGGCTGCCTGGAGATTTCTTCCGTGAGATTAATAAATCCATCGCCCTTAATCTCAGTCTCAGGCAAAGTCTCCGGGCATGGACAGAACGTAGACAAACTTTCTGCCAAACTATAACACACATCATCTGGAGTCCAACCACCAATGCTGTCCTGCTTCCGAGCAGAAACCTCCCGAGCCTGGTCTTCAACGGCAGGCTTCCTATCAGCCTTCTGGTCTCCTGGGTTCTGATCAGAATCTCCCATACAAAACAGCCTAAGCCGTTCCAGCTCTATGCATGTAGACGGCATCTCCGAACCTTTCCAAACTTTTCCCGCAAGCCACTTCCAAAGACTCAAACCACATGGTCAGGAATAGTCACAGCAATGACCCCACTCCTCTGGTACCAAATTCTGTCTTAGTTACTTTTCACTCGTTGCCGAGACAAAATACCTGATGCCCAAAATTAGGAAAGGAAAGGTTTATTCTTACACTTTCTTGGGAGTTTCAGTCCATAAAGTTGGCTCCAAGGCAGCATGGGGTGACGGGACTACCATTCATGGTGGCTGCAAGCTGCAAGCTGCAAGCCACGCTGGCAAGAGAGAGGGAGAGGCGCAAGATGAAGTGGAAGACCCACCTTCACTTATACTGTACATCGGCTCCACCCCTGGGCAGGTACAGCAAACTGAACACAAGCAAGCGCCAGACTTAGCCCCATAAAAAGTATGTGAGGACTTGGGGGGACATAGCATACCCCATACAGGTAATAATTATATATTGTGCCCATGGTGTGAGAGAACATGCTAAATTAAATTTTCAAGTTTAACCAATTGCTTCAGCACTATTCTTTCCCACCTTTTTTTCTATGTGGTCTGAATTATAGAAATCTCTTGGTGCATCATGAGTTCCATTGGATTATTTAAAACATTTGTTTCATGAAGAAAAATTTCCACCTTTTCACCAGTTTCATTCATCTGAAGAAAAATCTTTCTGAAAGATGAAGATGAGCAGCAAATGGCAAACTCTCCAAGGGTACTGTTGACGGAGAACACGACAGACAGTGCCAAACTGGTTTCAGATGTTAGGCTTGGCCTTTTTCCCAGTACCAGATATTTGCATGAGAGATAAAGAGCGTAATCAGTTCGCACAGAATGATTTTCCTCCCCAAAACCTTTGAGGATGGTTGCACTTTAATAATCATTGCATTTGAAAATTGATTTCTTTTTGGCAACCATCTGCATCTGGGTAGCCAGGCATCCATTTCTTCCTTTCTTTCAGTCCTGAATGTTGGCACTTACTACCATCACAATTTCTTCCCTCTGCCAGTGCCCCAGTAGATCCCCTTCTTGTTACAGTAAAGCAGGGGTTTAGTCAACCAACTTAAGATTAAGTCATCTGTCTTCTTAGTCTGGCCCAAGTTGTATGATTTTCAATACATTATTTGACCTCGAAGGTCTCTCGAATACATAATTTGGCATTTTTTAACTCATCTGCACAATGTGGATGATGCTGCATGTCAGAGTCTTTAAAATGATTAGATGAAAAGTATTATAAAGAGTAAATTCTTAATAAAAAGTACTCATGGTATCTCTGAGTGTTGTAGTGTTCAAATGCATGTAGCACAGGAGGTGTTAATGGGGAGGAAAAAATACCTATCAAATACAGCTACGGGTGCTAGCTAATTTGTTCACTGAAAGTAAGCAAATAATTTCTACATTAGACTTGAAGAGCATGAGACATTCTGCAAAGGCTTAAAGGATAGCGATGTCAGGTACAGAAACTATTTTCCAAGTGTGTCTTCTGTGAAATCAAGTTCTTCAGTCAAGTGGCTCTCAACCTAGCTAATTATAACTATAATTATATTTACTGTCAAGGAAAACTCTGAAGAGAAACACAAGCAAAAACTAAAACAAAATATGTTTAGCTAAGCCACAGATCTACTCTCTCAGGAGATTAATCTATAGGATTACAGAAGTTAATGCTTTAAAAGCTTTATATTTAATGCTGAAGCCAAAGATTGCTTAGATTTCTAAATTCTTCATACTAGCCCATAGCCAGATGCTAATTATCACCAGAAGACTCTTAGGGAAGTCATATTCTTAGAGTAATTTCCTTATGAAAATGAAAGAACATGATACTTACTTTTTCTTTTGATAAAATAGTGTTTCTGTGAAGGTAAAAGAACATTTGATTAAAATGTCAGGAAATTTTAAGCTAAATGATATGCAAAATGAACTCAAATGGGGAAATGAGTGCTTAGAAAAACATTTAAAATTTCAAATAAGATAAAGCCATCAGCATATTAGCAAGAAGACAAAAATGACTGAAGATATAAAAAGTAGGATTATGGAAGCATAAAACTGAATCGGTAACATAGAAACACATTTGATAAAAGGTTCAAGAACATGGAGAATCTTAGCTCAATTATGCACCTGTAGCAAAACACTTATGATTGGGTAATTTACAAGGAACAGATGTTTATTTTCTCACAGTTCTGAAGCCTGGTAAGTCCAAGATCAAGCTTCACCCTTCAGAGAGGAAAAATGCTGTACTGTTCCATTGGAAGAGGTAAAAAGAAAGAGGAAGACAATGAACTCCCTTGGTTAAACCCTTGCGAAGACACCGAGACCCACTCCTGAGAGTGGAGGCTGCATGACTCCTACACCTCTGCGTGCTGTTGCACTGGGGATTTAATTTCAACATGAACTGCAGAGAGGACAAAAATGGTCAACTTAGTGTGGGAAACCATGAAAATAATGAACCAAGTAAAAGAAACAGGGAGAGAAGATATATGTGGGCCTATGTACTGAAATTAAGGAAGATTAGAAAAAAAATTATAATAGAACATCTAACAAAAGCAATGCTCTAAACTGAAAAGAGAATTGGTTTTGAAAGGGGTTCATGTATCCCTGCAAAAACAAACAAAACGAATGAACAAAAAAAGACACGCAACTGCAAATATGTGAAGGTAATATTTTAAAATTTCAAGATGAAATAATTTTAAATTCCAAACAGATCAAAATCAAAATCCAAAAATGACAATTTACAGAAATTGAGTTGATCTCAGAATTCTCCATAACACTACATATCATAAGTATATTGAATAATTGATATAGAGTTTGTGTATGAATAATTTAGTATCCATTCAACGCACAGTAGCCATAAAAAATTCTCATATCTATAAGAAAAATAGAAAATAGATCAAGTATTTCTGAATGGTTTGGCTTTTTTATTTTTTGCATCTGCTTAAGTACAATTGACAAATAAAAAGGCATGTATTTAAGGTGTACAATATAATGTTACAATAAAAGTATACATTCTGAAATGATAACCTTAATCAAGCTAATTAACATACCCACTAACTCACACAGCTACCTTCAGTGTGTTTGTGTATGTGCAGGCAGGAAGGATTTTTAAGATACACTCTTTTAATAAACTTTAAGTGTATGTTATTATTAATTATAGTCATCATACTCCACATTTTATTCTTGTTATCACTGAAACTTTGTACCCTTTGATCAATGGATTCCCATTTACTGTGTACCTCCGAATCTGATTACCATTCTTTTAATCTCTGCATCTATGAGTTTGACTTTTTTAGGTCACATATATAAGTGAGATCATATAGTACATATTTGTCTTTCTGTGCCCAGTTAATTTCATTCAGCCTATATCCAAGTTACTGAAAATGGTAAAGTTTTATCTTTCTGTGACTGATTAATCCATTGTATAGAAGCATACTGCGCTTCCTTTATCCATTCATAAATGGATTCTCAGGTTGTGTGCACATTTTTGTTACTGCCAATAAGGTTGCAGTGAACTTGAAAACATAGATCTCTTTACATATTGATTTCCTTTTCGTGGGATATATATCCATTATTCAGATGGCTCAACCATGTGTTTATCGATTTGAGGAACCTCCATACTATTTTGACTAATGGCTCTACAAATTTATTCCCAGGCACAGTGTGCAAGTGTTCCCTTTTGTCCACATTTTTGCCAACGCTTATTATTTTTTGACTTTTTGATAATAAGAGTGAGCTGATATCTTACTATGGTTGTGATGTACATTTCCCTAGAGACTGGTGCTGTTGAGCACATTTTTAGTGCCTGTTGGCCATGTTTATGTCCGATTTAGGAAAACATCTATTGAGATTCTTAGTTCAGTTCTTCACCTTGTTATTTATCAACTTTTACTATTAAGTTATGTGTGTGTACCTTATGTATGTTAGATACTAATCCTTTTTTGGACAGATGTTTTGCTGATATTTTCTTCTAACCTACATGGTTTATCTTGTTTGATTGTTTAAATGTGAAAAAAGTTTTAGTTCTATGTTGCCCCAGTTATTTATTTTTCATTTTGTTTTTTCTTTTTGTGTCATTTAAAAAAATTATTGCTTAGTCTATGTCAAGACATAGACATTTTCTCCTATATTTTCTTCTAAGACTTTTATGATTTCAGGTCTTACATTTATGTCTTTAATGTTTTTGGAGTTTTGTATACAATGCAAGCTAAGGATTCAATTCCTTTTTTCACACTTGTATATTCAGTTTTCCCTATGCCATTTACTGAGTAGACTTATCTTTCTTCATTATATAGTCTTGGCATCTTTGCCAAATACTAGTTGATTTTCTATATAGGTTTATTTCTGGATTTGTTGTTTTGTTCTGTGTCTGTTTTTCATGCTAGTACCATGCTGTTTAATTCCTATAACTTTGAAATATAATTTACAATCAGGAGAAAAAAATGGTACCTATGGTTTTGTTCTTGTTCCTCAAGATGATTTTAAATATTTCTGTCATTTTGACATTCTGTACAAATTTAAAATTTTTTTTCTGTTTCTGTGATACCATTTGAATTTATATGTGGATTGCATTGAATACATAGGTCACGTTGCAATGTACATATATTTTAATAATATTAATTTTTTCAGTCCAGGTAACTGTGACTTCCCTAATTTTGTTCATCAATGTTTTATAATTTTCAGTTGGCTGATACTCTTTCTACTTGGTTAAATTTATTTCTACATATTTTATGAGGTTTTTTTGAGATTGCATCTTGTTATGTAGTGCAGACCAACTCACTACATAAATCAGGCTAGCCTTCAACTGGAGATCTTCCTAACTCAGCTTCTTGAGTGTTGAGATTATGGGCATGTGTCACCAGGTCCACCTCAATTCTTTTTGATGCTTTTGTATATGAGACAGCTTCTTAATTTCTTTGCTAAGTAATTTGCAATTGATATACATAAATGTGCATGATTTTGTGTGTTCAGTTTCCATCTTGCAATAATTCACTTACTACCTCTAATGGCATATTGGTGGACTCTAAGACTTTCCATATATACATACATATAATCTGCAAACAGAAACAACTTAAGTTCTTCTTGTTCAGTCTTTATTTCATTTTATTTTCTTTTTTTTTTACTGGATATTAGTTAAAATGTGAGCTTGTTATATATGTGATTTTTATTGTATTGTGGTACATTCCTTCTACGCCTACTTGGTTAAAACTTACATCTACTTTATCATAAGTATGCTGAATTTTGTTGAATGCTTTCTTTGTGTCTATCATTCATCCTATTCATGTGATGTGTTACACTTATTTATTTAGGTATGTATACTTTGCATACTAAGGATAGATCTCAGTTGATTATGACATATGATCCTTCTATTGTACTGCTAAATTTTGTGAGCTAACATTTTATTGGGAATGGTTGCATCTATATTCATGGGGTATGACTAACTCTCTTAGGTTTTCTTTATTTTTTCTCATTTTTTTACTTTTCAAACTAGATCCTTTAATGACCCACTTTGAATTTACTAATATTTGTTTCTAGCTGATTATGTGTACTTTTTTTCCTAGATTTTTTTTTATTTTGAAGAGGATAAAACCAAGGAAAATAAAACAGAATAAAACCAATCAAAATAAACCAGTATAGTGATAGAGGACTTCAAGACCTAATGAAATCAACAATAGTTACCATAATGCCTTTTGTTGTCTTCAGAATAGCTGCAGATACCTTCGGACATAGTAAAATTCCAAAAGAACAGAATTGAATAGAAAAAACAAAGACAAAACAGTGAACGCAATAAAGGACTTCAAAACAAGCCAATAGTAAATCCAAAATGGCTACCATAATATGTCTTGCTATCTTTCAAATAGCTGCTCATGCCATCAGATTTAACATAATTCAATAAAACAAAAGAGAATAAAACCCAACCCAACAAAGCAATGAAAATGATATGGTTTCCCTGCCAGGATCGCTTCTTGGTGAGGTCTGGTTCTCTCCCCTGGCAGTCCGCGAATGTTGCTAACTCACAGAGAGAGGCTTGAGTGCGGTTGCCCCTACTCCGGCAGCAGCCTGCACATTCCAGGCAGGGATCACTTCCCAGTGAGGGTGAGGCCTGGTTCTCTCCCTCTACAGTCTGTGAATGTCGCTGACTCACAGAGAGAGGCTTGGGTGTGGCTGTCCCCCCTGAGGTAGCAGCCTGCATATGGCACTGGTTTCCAGGCCAATTATATGTACTGTTGACACCCTTCATTGAACTTTGTACATTATTTATTGTATTCTTCAGCTCCACAATTTGTTTGGGCTTTTTTTAATCATTTCTCTTTGTTGAAGTCATTTTGTTCATGTATATCTTTTTTTCTGATATCATTGGCTATCCATGTTCTTTTCTAGTTTGCTAGACTTCCTTAAAATAATTATTTTGAATTCTTTTTCAGGCAATTGATCAATTTCCCTTCCTTTGAGATTGGTTACTAGAATATTATTATGTTCCTTTGGTGATGCTACGTTTTCTTAGTTTTTCATTTTTCTTTCTCTTTTTCCTTTTTTTTTCTTTAATTTTTCTTGAAATCTTTCATTACCAACTAGCATCTAAAGACGCATTCACAGCTTCATTTTTACTGACTGGGAGTAGAAACACCTTCATGAGTCAGCTCAGCTAGTGATTCTGAGGCTCAGTCACCTTTTCTATGACTATGTCCTCTCCCTACCTCCTGTTCCCTCTGAGGGGACTCATGCAAGGTGTTGAGTGACCTCTGTGTGTTTCTCTGTAGCGACATCATGGAATGTTTACATTTTTGTACCTTTCCTAATGCCACAGAGTTGAGCCAGGTGTCTGTGAGATGCTGGCATTAACTTTCCCAAGGAGCATGCTTAGAGGGTGAAACTGGTAAATCATTGGAAGTTGCCTTGGGCAAGTTGGGGGATGAGTGGTCCACAAGTTAGACATCCTGTGTGGCCTATGGCAAAGGTTCTGATACAGTCCAATTAGTAGGGTCTGTAACCTCTTTTTCCTGATCCTAGCATCTCCTAGCCTCTCAGCTGTGCTTATCACCTTGGTAATCTTTGTGAGGCACAAAATAGCAGGCTTCGTGGGCAATGCTCTGAAGCCCTGAAGAACTAAGAGTTCATTAGCACAGTCTTACTCTCCCTCATGGGGAAAACCAGAGGATGAGGGGTATCTTGATCTAAACTGGGCCACCTTGAAAGAGAAATAAGCAAGAAAGCAAAACTGTTTTATACTCTTTGATGTATGCATTTTCAGGTTTTTTTTTCCCTCCAATAGTGTTCTAGAAGAACTTTGGACTTGTGAAAACCCACAAGAGTACTCTTGTCCACCAGTGGTTGTAAATTAATGCTTTTAAATGTGGGAGGATAACTATAGAAACCTCTTTCTCTGCCATAATGCTGATGATCTGGGAGTTACTAAGAATATATTCCAGATACATCTGAGAGTAAAATACCCACAGCATAAAAGAAGAAGCAGCTGGGTATGGAGATGTGCATTTCCAGTTCTAGCCACTGAAAGATGAGACAGGAGGGTTTCATGGGGCCAAGAGTTACAAGCCAGTCCTGGAAACATATAGCAAGATTCCATCCTTTTTAAAAAAGAGGTAGCAGTGAACTTATGATTGTTTGAGTAAATGAGGTAAGTACATGATGTCATAACTACATCATGACTTTACTGCAAAAGAAAAAGCATGACTACTATAAAAGCAAGTCTTTATTATAAAAGAAAAATGTTTGCATTTGACAATATTTATAAAATATATAATCATTGATTAAATTTACATAAATGTTTAGTATAGTCATGTATAAGAAAGAAGAATAAAACTCCAAATTTTATCTTATATAAAGTCCAAAGTCTTATGTTTTCTACCTTGGATTTTTAATGAATTATTTAAGTAAATTTGAAAAACTTAAACACTCATAGAATGTTAAGTAGTCAGTGGAAAATAAAGACAAAGGAAACATCTGTCACATAGTTAAAGAAAAGAAAAGACTGTCTTAAGAGACATAAAAACTACTTCAACAGTAACAATGAACAGCAGTGATTTAATATTCTTTACTAAAGGACAAGGCAATTAGTTAGTTTAATCAACAAACTCTATATGCAACTGGTAGAAGATATATGTAAACCAAAGTGGAACAAAAGTTGATAGTTTTGATGTTTTATTTTAATGATTAATAAAGAAATATATGAAAATAAGAGATATGACTATATTAAAATAAAAGATAAAGTTAGTGGCAAAATGAAATAAAGGACTAAGTTATACTACTTTTGATTAGAGATGTAATTCACAATCAAGACAAAATAATGATATACGCAAGATAAATTGACCCAAAAAAAAGCTATCATGCTATAAATTAATATTGCTCTGCATGAGTTCAGGTCAAATGTGATAAAAAATTAATGACATACAGAGTTTGATGAACATAGTTGCAATATATTAAGACATTTAAAATATTGCATCCTATAAAAATCACTATACTAACATACATCATGAAACATACAAAATAGGAGATAATACTATTTTTATTGGGATATTAATATCATAACATTATACAAACATACATTATGAAACATACTGAAAATTCTCATTAAATTCTAAATAATGCTTCTAAAACATTTTGCTAAAGAGAGACTTAAATTTAAGATCATAAACATAAATACATTATCTTGATATGTAATTCAACTTTTTTCCTAAACTGAGACAACAAAAAAAGAATTTAAATAATGTAAACATACTAATATCTAGGTATAAGTCATGTGATCAAGGCTACTCAAAAACAATTGCATCGGGTTGGGGATGTAATCCAGTGGTCCAGTCTTGTGCAGCATTTGTAAAAGCTTTGAGCCTGACAACTAGCACTGAAAAAAAGTATAGATTTATGAGGTTATACTGTTTTAAAAGATGGGATTGATTATTGAAAAGTTTGAATTTTTAAAAATCCTTTATTTTAAATAAACATAAAGCCCAAAGCAAGCAAAGAAAGGAAATAAAAATAGTATTATTTTCAATTTTGTGCATTTGTACTCAAAAGTGTATAAAATGAGTCAGAGAACTGGTTTTGGGCAAAAACACATATAAAAACTAAAATCAAAATTTCTGTCAAATTTTAATGAAGCTAAAAGCAATACAACACAGAACACAATTAGAAGTCAGAAAAGAGACATCATAAACTTGAGTTTAATAGTAAGTTCTCAATTCTTAGAACAATGTCTTATTTATTTTATTAATCTGTAACCTAGTTCATCCATAACCTAACACCTCACAGGCATACCAGGCTCTCATAAATATTTATAGAATAAATAAAATGAAGGATACTCAAAAAATTGTAAGAAGATACTTCACACAGCTGTGTATTCATTAATAGCAAGAAAGTTTTATATTCAAAGAGTTTCACACTTAATGTGTCCCACTTTTAAAGGTTAAAAGCTTTGGGTTTGTCCTAGAAATTTAAAACTATGGAAGACTTTTTTATCTTGTGAATGTAGTAAAACGTGAATAAAATCTGACAGAAACAGAAAAGAAAAAATGAATTATCACGTAGGCACAAACACAAAAACAGTCTCATTTATGCACAGTGGAAAGTATTAATAATAATGCTAACAAACCCAATAAAAGTATTCAAAAGACAGTTCACCACAATTAATTTCCTTCAGGGATGTGAGTCTAGTATAACATGAGGCTGGTTAGCACTTGGCTAGGAGCATGATCTGAAAATACAAGCACCTTGATTTCCTGAGTTCTTGGCACTTAATTTAATTTCCTATTTCCTCACTTAGCAATGATCTGACCTTGAGTAAAAAAATTTCACCTCTTTGTGTTTTAAGTTATTCATCTGCAAAATGGGGGCAATAAGGGAATTGATCTTAGTAAATTGTGAAAATTAAATGACGCTTTAAGCATATTAGTACTGTATGTATGAGTGTTATTACTTTCACTGCTATTATTATTATTTTAATTTATTATGTTATTGAATATAACCCTATTTAAGTATTATTTTACTTCAATTTGAGGAACCATCATTTTTATTCCAGAACAGTAATATGCATAATTGACATATTCTGTTGTTTTGGTCTATTTGTATTGGCAATGTCAATAAAGAAAACCAAAGGAAAAGATGAATAATGTGCATTACAAAAGTAAAATACGTCTAACTCCAATTCTCTACTGTTTATGGATTGAGGAAAGCTCTTCTTTGCAGTGGGTGAAAGTCTTTCACGCCACAGAGTTGGATCTAGTTTGGGTAAAGTGGAAGTTTTGGCACACACCTACATCTCTGAACCTACGACACATCATATCAACTTACAGTTGTAGGATGGGGACATTTTGTCAACTGGTATTTGTGACAGTTCCGTGGTCAAGCTGGGCATAAAATCATAGAGATGCTATTGTCCAAAATTTAGTGATGAGTTTGCAGGCACGACCGCTGCATGAGCTTAGACAGGGGGTGCGTCTACTAATGAACCATGCCGGGTAGGGATGGAAGATAAAGTAGTAAATGTCCCTCTCTGGTCCACCAGGCTCGGGGGAGGGCTGCGGTTGGCTCTTTTAAAGTCCTAAATGCAGATATCAAAGCCTGGACTTGCTCTTTATTGTACAGAATATATTTTCCTTGTTCTTTACTTTGAAACATGAAATGAGGATCAAATTATCCTCTCAATTATTACAAACAGTTGTGCAAATGAAAAGGTCGTCTTACTCCGGGAACCCCACAAACCACCAAGGAATAAGTAGTCTTTACATCCTATGAAGTGATCTGTAATCTGACCCAGCAAGAAAAAGCCTCAGACTTTGATTCGTCACAGCTTGCTCACCGCTACATCGCTGCTGAAGCATCCTAATGTGACCGCCTCTCAGAGCTGCACTGAAGTCGCAGAAAAGCAGGGGCTGGGGCACTGGCAACGGGGTGGAAAAACAACGGAACAGGAAGTACAAAATGCCACCTCATAAATTTCACCCCACCACCCTTACCAGCCACGTGCAGTTGACACCCTTCAACTGCAGCATTTCCTGTGCTGAATGTGCTTCCATCCCAATGTCCCGCCCGCGCGATTTCTCATGCACTGACACGAGGCTGAAAGGAGTTCCTCCCTCACCCAGGAGTCTGAAGAGCTACTCCTTGGTCACAGCCTCTTCAACTAGAGTCATCTGAATGCTGATTCTCAGCTTCTGCTTTCACTTCTGAAACCTGTCCGAATATGCAAAAGGAAGATGACCGTAAAATGTGTCATCCAAAAGGAAGACATCTAGTTTTTTGAGGCAGGTTCGCACTATGCAGCTCAGGAAACTAGGGCTGGGAGTTTGGCTCTGTGGCGTAAGCGCCTGTCTGGCAGGCGTGAGGCTGTGAGTTCGGTCCCTGGTGCCACAAAAAAAAAAAAGAAGAAGAAGACATCTGCCTGTGAAAGGGAAAACTAAAAAACAAATTTGTAGAATTTTTTGAAAGTTTATTTTCTGAAAGAATTATGTGTTATATGTACATATATTCCTGCATCCATAAAGCAATTTTATAAAAATTAATTTTAAAACCAGTATTCTTTCTTAAAGGTAAAAGTAATATATATGTATATATTACTGTAGTTAATGAGGAATATTACCAGCACATATTTATATACTTAATCAACTGCTTAGCCGAATCTGTCTCTAGTATCATGTTCAGAACCAGAAAAATGTGTTCCTCTAAAATATGGTCTCACTGTATTTTTTTTACTAAGTTATACCCAAACCTCAAAATAAATTTTTCTAAATGAGGTATATTCTCTATTCCAATGTATTTTATGTATAAATATTTTCACAGGTACTGCCTCTTTCACAACGATTTAGAATAGCTTCCTTTAACAAATATTTTTGTGACACATTTGTCAAATAAGTCATCTCTATTTATAATTTCCTGCAAGTCTCACCAAATATAGAAACTAAAAAGTTGTAGTTCTTCTTAACTTTGTCCCATTTTAACAAAGAATATAAAATTCTCTACTTTTAAAGATAGGAGATCCATCTACAAATTCTTCCTTCGAGTCATGTGCTTCAAAGTTGTTACATAATTCCAAAACTAAATTTTCTATTGTCAGAGATCTCTTTCAGCAGTTGGTTCCACTTCTTGATTCTGTAGAGAAATGTCTTTCTGTTTCCAAGAGCTAATCTTCAACAATTTCAATCTGTTACAAGCTTCCACCAGAAGTTATGTTTCTTGCCACATCAGTTTTTTGTTTAAAAATTTCCAGCTGATCTGAAACAAAATTTAGAGAACTCATTTACCAAAAAGTGCGTGTCATCGAAGGACCTTAAGATTGATTTATGACGAAGTTACGCATAGGTTGCGGCATTCTTAAACTCTCCCTGTGAGCACTGCAGAGACAAACTGCTCTGCCATGATGACAATGCTTGCAATGCAGTCTTAGCCTCATCACAAGGAAGTCATTCCAGCCGTGTAGATACAGAAATATTTATAGATTTTGGCAACTGTGACTTGTATTTTTAATTGCTGGAATACTACAGCTGGTTGCATGAGATTATAAATTATGTGTATACAACAACTATAAATACATTTCTCCCCCACTGGTTTCTTAATTTCCTGCAAACACTGTTATTAAGCATGATGATGGCCTCTATCGAAGTGTCAATTCACATTATCCCCACAAGAACGGACACTTCAGAGTGGCGCTTTTAACGTTCACAATGATCTCAGATGTTTCATTTTGAGAGACTGAATTTCAAAAGCTTCACTTTGATTCCAGCAACCACATGGAGGAGGAAAAAAGAGCCGTTATTAGAATTAACTGATTTTCAATTTGAAGCATCTGTTGATACAAAACGGACATCCTTTAAGCATGAGAAGTTCTGTTACTAATGAAGCCACGTTTTCTGCTCTTGCTTCCTACTTCATGCATGCACACAAAAGCCTGGAATTGAAAATGAGCAAAAGTAACTGAAGCCAGCAGTCTGATCTAAACAGAAACTTATGCTTAAAAGATTTATCTGTGGATTCACCTTCCGCAGTTGCATATGCAAACCTGTCCTTTCTGGCACATTCTCCTGAGATAATAACTTTTGAGGTTGATGCTGCTGAATCTTTAGCAGATTTTGTTTTTAACTCTGGTTTTGATCTGGTCTAAGATATCATTATGTGAGAAGATACAAAGTGTGCCTGCTCTGTGCATTTCAGACCAGACTGCTTTCTACTCTTTGTGATGAACACAGCTCTATAGGTCCTGGTGACCGCTTCTGCTGGAATTCTGGTAACTTTGTGCATCTTGCAAGCCTTCAAGGCAGCAATACACTGAATTCTGGATGGAGTGGTTGGTGGGGAACAGCACTGAATCCAAAGGAGGTTTGACACTGGCCAATAATCACCCTGACATTCCTATGGCTTTGGCGGCTCTCAGCACTGCGGAATGGCACCAAGGGTAGAGGCAGAGGGAGGAAGCGTGCTGGTAGCAATTTCACCACCAAGAAAGGCACCATCCTCACAGCAGGTCCAGCAGAGACACTATCTATGTGTGCCAGTGTTACGGTTTGTGTCTGGATTTCCCCTCAAGCTTCATGCAGTCATGGAGGTTGCTGAGTCTAATATTTGCGATTGGTTTGTTGTCTGGGATGGGTGATATGAGTGTTGCACCCACCCAGGGGGGAAGCTGGCATACAGTATAAGGGCAGGAAGGAAGTGCACTTCACCCTTTTGCCCTTTTGGTCTTGTTTTTGTGGCCCTCTTGATGGTTGCCCCTTAGCCACACCACTCTGCCTTGGAGCCAGCTGAGTACAGACCGAGATCTCCACAAACTGTGAGCTAAATAAACCTTTCTTTCCCACATTTTGGGCATTAAGTATTTTGTCTCAGCACCAAGAGAAAAGTAACCAAGTAATTTGCTGTTCCTACCAGAGTGCCTTGCCTATTCTTCTTGAATCTGGAAAGGACATAAACGTTCAAAGAAGGGAGAAATAGGGCTATTGTTGATCATGTCACATGGCATGTAGGACTCCTACCTTTCACTCATAAGAACATGGCAGGAGTTGGAAATAAAGTAGACATCAAGCATACCTGTCCTGACTTGTTTTTATCCAGTTAGTACAAGAATACTTGGGTGAACATGAAAATATATGGATGTATGCCAAATGAACAGGACAGCATGTCCATGAGGTACACCAAGATAATCCCATACGAGTCTGGATGGCTGATTACTGTGAAGCAAGGTTCTAATGGCAACGGATATTTAAGGACCATGTATTAAGAGCCAGGCCTTCTGGTGATCGAAAGATGATCCCTGCTCTTCAGGTACACCTAGTTTCCATAGCTCACTGTTAGGAAATGTGCAATTTTCAAAGACCGTACTCACAACCAACTCCTTGTAGTCAGGCACAAATTAGGAAGTGTACCATTATAACTGTTGGCTTCAAGAACTTTTGCAAAATGTACCCCAGGGCAGCCGCCGTGGTGGACCACACTGGGGAGCATCTCTGCAGTGCTGAGTTGAGGAGATTGCCCTGCCTAGGTGCTCACAGGATAGATGTTGCTAGCACCAAGCTTCTTCCCTCTGCCTCTTCCCTCAGTGCCGTTCAGCAGCTCTGAGAGCCGCCAAAGCCACAGGAATGTCAGGGTGATTATTGGCCAATGTCAAACTTACTTTGGAGCAGAGGTCCTTTAAGTTCAGGAGACAGATTTACCTTTCTTACAGGCTTAATAGAATTAAGCAAATCAGCACTTCCTGCCAAAGGCAGGCTGTGCAACCACCAAGCAAGCAGTATCATTAAGAAAGCACATGTGTTTAAAATAAAATTGTTTCTAACAGTGAGTCTCAAATACCTGCCATTCTGGCTTACTTTTTGACTTTCAAGATTGCTGTCAAGCTGCGATGACTTCAACCTTATTCTTTGAAGCACTCTCTCTACTTCTCCCTTCCTCTCTTCATCTATCAACTTAAATTTCTTGTAATAAAAGTGTAAATAAAATATACTCGAAATATACTTGCAAGTCAAGCCAGTGTCATGTTTTATTTTCTTCCTCATGGGACGTGGCAGTCCACTGCAATCACGGTGCTCTTCCTTCCTCTTTTTCCAAATGAGAAGTGCCAGCCTCTAAGTTCCATAGGTTGCCAGTCTCTGGGTTGATGCTGTATTTCTAAGAACTGATTCTAGAATTTTCTGTTTACTCCTCATTCCTCTGCTATCTTATCTCTCTGAGCAGAAACCTTTCCATGTGAGCGTGAATCCAGATTTTCACCCTTGCCATCCTGATGTTGCAAACAGGTAGAGCAAGAAGGGTTTGGCTTCTGCCCCAGCTCTGTTAGCAAACATATCAATTTGACCTTTTTTAAACTGTCTGTGAAGAAGCTTTCCATCTGTAAAATGGAGTTAATAATAGTA
Source organism: Dasyprocta punctata (assembly GCA_004363535.1). Lineage (NCBI taxonomy): Eukaryota > Metazoa > Chordata > Mammalia > Rodentia > Dasyproctidae > Dasyprocta > Dasyprocta punctata. The sequence goes on along the minus strand of RJWM01022509.1, from coordinate 12,933 downwards.
CTTGTTCCTATAGGGCTATTCTTAGGATTTAATGAACCTCTTTTACAGATGCTTGGCTATTTACATTCTGTGCCCTATCTCCCCAGAGAGGGGTAATTTGGGGGACTCAACTTTGAGCAGAGACACCCTTCACTGATGGTCAGGGTTGCAAAGCTTTGCAATATGCTTAAGGCCACTCCTGCTTTAACAAGGCCACGAATTTGGTTTTCTTCTTTTGGGGCAAAGTAGCATTATGGAAAGTTATATAAATTCGTCATGTAAGAAAAATGATGGTCTTCAGAAGGAAATCAGCCCCCAGCATTCTGAGCAATTAGTACTCAGGGAGAGATGTTCAATTTCAGATACTTCAGAGAAAACTGGACTTCAGGTTAGAATGCAAACCTCGGGCAAAAATCTGAGCTTTGTCTCCACAATTTACTCAAGCAATTTAGCCCAAAATGATCAGTATTCTTTTCTGAACACCTTACCCATGCATGTTCAATTTTTTTCTAAAAAGTTATTACCAAATTCATATCTATCAGTTATTCTGTTGTTTCAGTGAGTAACAGATATAACACATTTGGTAGAAGAACCCGTTCTTTATGCTGTGAAATGCAGGGGCCGCATCCGGGATATATAATTAATACACTGTCCTTCCATTTTTCATAAATCTCACCAAGAGAGCAATCAACAGATTGATTCATCAACCAGCATCATTAAACTGTAAGACATTCGTTACAAAACATAGGATTTTTCCAAACAAAATTACTTAGTAGTAAATTTAGAATGATTATTCAAGGTCCCAAGTTAATCTCAAGGGCAGACTGTGCCGGTGAAAGCATCTGGTAACACGCCCAAGTTTAAGACAGTAAATCACACAGCTGTGCTTTCCACCTCCGGGTGCGCGTGTGCACGCGTGTGTGCGTGAATGTGAGCAGGTGGGCGAGGGAACTTAGCCCAGGGAATGGCCCAGCCGATTTGTGTACACTGACTCTCCAACCTGCACGCAATGAGCAGCACTGCCGCCTCTCATCTGTCAGGCAACGACTGTTTCCAGTTCTTGAGCGCAGAATCGTGTGTTCTGACACTGTAGCAAACTCGTTTTGCACGCTCTCCCTGCTTCGCAGCTTTGCCCATGTAAGTTCCCAGGGCCTTTTCCTTTGGTGAGTAGCTAGGCATACTCTGTTCTCGGGCACGGTGAGCTGTCACTGGTTCTTCCTTTCGCCACTGCACTATTCACAGCAAAGTCATCTCAAGGGTTCCGGTCAAACGATGGACACGAACACATCCCCGAGTAAAGTTAATTCTTCACTCCACGTTACTGATGAGTGAACACAAATTCAGACAACTGAGCCCAAAGGCTGAGGTCTAATCATGCTGCATGGCTAGTCAAACGCGCGGTCCCCGCGATTATTCTTGAGCAGCCGCCTCCGGGGTCTTCACTGTGACCCTCCTGGGGCCGGACACCTCTCTGTGGAGTGCTCAGGACAGCCCCCCAAAACACTGCCTCGCTAATTCATGTTTTCCCCTCCCCTCTTCTCTGCAATAACACCGCTTTCTCCTCTGGTATCTTACACATCTTTTTGGCCTCCTGACACAGATCACAGCATTTTCATCTCCAGCTGTTTCTTCTGCCAAGTAACTAGAGCTCTGAGTATGAAAGGGACCAGAGAGGCACGGGGATGTATTTCTGCTTTGGCGTATTTTGTAATTTTGTCTCCTTTCTTGGCAAAAATTTGTCCATTCTTTGTCTTAGAAAAGAGGGCGGGACTTTCATCTGTGCCAATGAAACTTGTTAGTTCTTCATAGGAAACCCACCTTTCCCCAAAAACACAGTTAATTATGATTGTTAAGAACCGATGCTCAAGCCGGGCGTGGTGGCGCACGCCTTTAATCCCAGCACTCGGGAGGCTGAGGTAGGCGGAGCGTTGTGGGTTCGAGGCCGGCTTGGGCTACAACGCGAGCGCAAGGCCAGCCTGAGCTACATAGTGCGACCCTGCCTCAAAAAAACCAGGGCCGGGAGTTTGGCTCAGTGCCTTAAGCGCCTGCCCTGGCAGGCGCGAGGTTGTGAGTTCAATCCCCGGTGCCGCAAAAAAAAAAAAAAAAAAAAAAGAACCGATGCTCAAAGCCACCAGGAGCTGATTAGCACCATTTCGACACATAGAAAAACTGACTCTTGGAATGTTGTTTAACTAAGACGGTGTGTGGCTAGAGGTAGCTGCTTCAGTCCATCTGCAATTTTTATGCAAATACCTCTCATTTCTAGTTTATGTGTATCAAGATATTCTCTGGTATTTGGACCTGAAATCATTGACACTCAGTTTGGTTTTCACTGTACATATCTTCTTCAGTGATTTAATATGAAGTTAATATAAAATATAAGATCGAGCTATAGGGTCATTCTTGGCACTTGCCATTGGTAACTGCATCCTTTATTTCTTTCATTTGTGCAGCTTTTGCAAGAGGACACCACAATTCTGGGTTGAAATTCTGTTCTACAATGCTCTGTGTTTGAACCACCTCTGCTACTGCTGAGGGACAGGGCAGGGACTGTCACAGCTGCAGGCACCTTCCCATGGGCTCCATGGTACCAGACACGGTCTGGTGGCATCACTTCTGGCCCTGTCCCTGCAACACCAAGGTGTCCTATGACCCCCCCCCACAGTCTCCCAGATGGACAAGAGTTTCTCTTGTTACACATTACTATTACAAAATACTTAGTGTATATTTAAGAGTAACCTAAAACTACAAAGACTGTTGGAAAAGTCAGGACAGTCTGATTCAGAAATCTTCATTTCATATGCCAACTAAAGATTCTGTATATTTTAATGAATATCTCTGCCTAGAGTTTTTCTGTCTTGAATACAATATTATATTCTGGTTAAACACAGAGTATCATTAAATGTTATTTTGAAGAAGTTCTCTTTGCCCTTCTTTAGTAGAGTGGGGTACAAGGTATTTAGCACTATAGAAACATTAAGAATTTTTTAACTGTTAGGTTCACATGAAATGAAGATGTTTCTTGGGAAACTTGTCATTATCTAAATCAAGTTCTTGATGCTAAGTAAAAGTTTCTGATGTGAGGTGATAGATTTGAGCATGGAAGTCAAAGAGCATCTTGAGGTAAGAGCAGTCGAAGTCATAAATGTAAGTCAGAGCCATCAAATCGAAGGAGGAGGAAAAACTCCAGATGGGAGAAAGGAGTGGTATTTTGGCAAAAGAATGAATGATGAACTCTCTTCTTAAGAGACAGAACTTGCAAAGTAACAATTGGTTCCATGAATGAACATGAAAGAGAAAGTTCAGTGTACATGGAAGTAGTTCAAAATACAGTGAAGAGGACTGAAAGGTTGGGACAGTGACAATCTACATCCATCACTCTAACAAGATAGGTACAAAAAAAAAAACTACATATGCCAAATTTCAAAAACAGTCTAAATATATTGATTGATCTTTTTGATTTTTGGAAGTTGCAGACTCCACTTGCTTATGCATTGGGTAGCTATTTGCAGACTCAAACCTGTATGTCAGGAGTAAACAGATGAATACAAGAGCAAGCTCCCACCCTTCTTCCTGGAATACCGGAGGCTCAAGTGCTAGGCACTGACCAGAAAGTCTGACAGCCACCCTGTGCTTGCCTGTGATGGTTTTTTCCCTCCTTACACATACATCTCTCCAAACTTTTAAAAACCTTTTTACACTGACTGACACAACTAAACTTTTCCCCATCTTATACTGATCCAAGTAAAACATTTCTCATGTATAAAATGTTATTTTCACCAACTGCCTGATGAATGATGATTTTGAAGCTGATGTCTGGTAATTCTCTGGTTGTCTGGAAGAAAGGGTCAGGCCTCTTCCAAAGCACTAGTGGATAATATATGGATAAATAAGTAGTGCCAGACCCTTGCTAGGGAAACACATCTGTGGATCTTTACTAAAATGCTAAGAGAGAAAATGCAATGTGTTTGTCTTGTTTTGTTTAGGAAACAGCTTTATTGATATATATCTTATGCACTATGATGTTCACCTATTTAAAATATACAGTTTACTGCATAGATTTAGTAGATCTATAAAGTATAACAGAAGAGAGTCAAAGGTCTAGGGACACTGGAATGTTAGAGAGGATTTATCAGGTAAGACCCTCTCTAACCCACACTGGGAGTGTTCCAATGGCTTCCCTTTCACAAGTACTCCAAGAAATAAATTTCTGAGGGGTGTCCCAGCCTCTTGGAAGAGCCCCATGACTCCTCTTCACTGAAAACTACACCTTTGCATAAGAGCCACAGCTATTCAATTGGAAAATACACCCTGTATACAAGAGGGTATTTTAAACTGGGGGCAGCTGAGGCCAAGTGGCATCACCACGCTGCCAAAGTCAAGTCAAACAAAATATAAGATCAGGCTAAGCAACCCATCACGGCACTTACTGTGGGCAAATGCACCTCCTTGCAGTCTTCCTGCAGTAAATGAGGAAGTCAAGATAGCGATCAGAAGAACTTGGCTTGCTTAGGCCTACAACATTAGCTCATCATGGTGTTTCTGGAAGTGAAATAGACAGGAAACCTACAGATCCTTACTTGTCTTGTATAAGCAGAAATCATCCAGATAAAATGAATAAAAATCTAACTTGAATCATAAAGACAGTTCTAGGCTTGAGCCAAGTTAAAGATGTTGAATGCAGGGGAAGATGAATCCTTCTTTAGGACACTACCAAGAATACTACCCAAAGGTTATATTGTTAAAATATCCTCCAGCCCATAGTCTTTCACCAGTGTAAGCTCTGCCACGGGGATAAGGAAATCAGACATGGAAAGGACTACTTGGCCCTGGCTCTAAACTTGACACTGATTCCAGGAGGCTCAAAATGTCACTGTGGGCCTGGGTGTATGGAGGTCCAGAGGGGCTGGAGTTTTATCTCAGTTCCATCTCACAGTGGGTCCAGTGGGTTCCTAAAGTCATGCTGTGGTGATTTCCCTGGGTCTGAATGGATAATTGGCATAGGCATACTCGTAATTGGCAGAATTCCCACACTGGTCCCTGTGAAGTGAGAACCGTTGGGTGGGAAAGGCCTAGAGGAAGTTACTATAACCACCTGCACTTAGGAAAGTAGTAAATCCAAAGCATTCTGCATCCCCAGAGGCATCGCAGAGATCCACGGTTCTATCAAGGACATGAAAGCTACAGATTCCCACTACGTCCTCACTCACCGCCTCCTGAACGAGGAATATGTTGTCTTGAAGTCCAGCATGCCGAATGACCAGGTGAGCTACAAGAAGCAACCGCGCTGCACTAATTTACAAGACATATGTGTGTCAGGGTGAAAAATAAATCCAAATAAAATTCAGGTCCTTCTACCTTAGTAAAGTCTATTGGGTTCCCGTGGTTGAGACATTGCCTCAGAGGCAAAGGATAAGTTGTTGCATCTATCCCTTCCTTCAACGAGAGGGAAGCACAATGCCTACTGAGTGTCACTACACAGCTTTCCCTGAGATGCCAAACTCTTGTTAGAGCGTGTCCTGGAACAAGAGAAGATTCTACAAGAAGTCCAGGCTGCTGCACAAGCTGCTCAGACACTTGGGCTTTATTATGTGGTGGATCCACTGGGGCTTGAAGTGTCAGTAGTGGATAAAAAAGCTGTATAGAGACTGAAAAGCTTTTAGATGAGAACTGCAGCACAGGACTTTAGGATCTTGTAGCAAGCTCTCTAATCGTCCACAAATAGCTACTGATGACCCTTGAACAGCACGAAGGTCAGGAAAGCCGTCTCCTTCTCACCACACACACACACACGCACACACTCACACTAACACCTCCTAATGCAGACATAGCCTAGGCTTTCAACCTTATTTCTAGGGTGAGAAACAATATTAAAGAACATAGTAAAAGCAAACACTCTGCATCTGAAAAAGTTGGGTGTGGATTTGGAATGCATTTTTAAAAATTCACATCTAGAAATATTTAATAATTTGAGGATTAGTCAAAAAGCAGAATAACACATGCTGTATTGGTCAGCTTCCCCATTGCTGAAACAAAATGCCCAACATCAGCAACATAAAGGAGGACAAGTTTAGTTTGGCTCATGATTCAGTTCATGGTCTGTTGACTTCAAGGCAGAAACACAGAGGTGGAAGAGCATGACGAATCAAAGTTGCTCACTTCATGGCAATGGAGAAACCACACAGGGGAGGGACAGCTCAATGAAACCAGGAACCAGACATAGTGTCCAAGGTCACACTCCCATGACCCTCCATCAAGATAATCCACTTGACAATGAAGATTAATGGTCACCCATGTCCTAGAAGATTTTTGGAAAAATAAATTACTAAGGCAGCATGGCCATAGCCCACAAATGAATTTGTAAATTTGAACACTAAAAATTTCTGTAATTGTCATTATCTTGATATGAAATCTTTCTTACTAATGTTTACAAAATAAGACAGTCAAACCAAGCTAATTTTAATTTTATAGGCTCATCAAGAGTTCCCTTCAGTTAAATCTTCCAAGGCAATCTGTCAGGTACTGCTTCTCTCTTCTCAAGGATTCTCTTTTACCCTCTTGCCCCCAGATAGTGTACACAGGAGAGACTCATACATGTTCTGATACAGGCAGTCCAGATTCAGGGTCTAATCTACATCAACCTTAACTTTTTTGCTCCACTAAAATGTAAGTTCCTTATTTCGCCTGGTCATTGGGTATTTTGCATCTGTGTTCACAAGATAACTGCTACTTTCAACTGGTTTTGGCATACAAAATAGTGCAGACACCCCAGTTGAAATTTCTGCCCATCATCTGGCCTCTTTTTCTGAGATTCCCTACATTCTGAAGCTTTCTGGTCTGGAACTCAGGTCTTTTAGATCTACAGTTCTCTTAGTCTAGCTGTCCCCACCAGGAAACCCCTGTGTGCCAAATGAAAGCATGGGGAATCAGGGGTCCAATTAAAGCCTATTTGTCGAAATACCTCTGCCAAATATTTTCAATATATCACTTGTCTGACACCATTTTTCTTTTAGGCAATGCCAAATACAGAATTTTTCTTAGTTTTTCAGTTTTCTAGAATACTCTTTGAAAGTTAATTTGGCTTTTTGCTTTGGAATTTCTTTAAAAACTGTCTATTTGGTGTCCTTCCTTCCCTCTGTGAAATCTGACCTTAGGCCTGGGATAAAGAATGAAAGAACAACAAAAAACGAGAATGAAAGAACAAATAGAAAAGTCTACCAGCCATTAGCTGCTTCTCAAAATTTGTGAAAATTAATTTGCATTAAATCATATTCCAACTTTGGTTTATAGTAAAACAATGATTAGACCTGCACAGTCTACTCTGTTACCTAAAAGAAGATTCAAAATTTATGAAACTCAACAAAGCCAACATTCCAAAATTTGTGTCTCATTATAAGCTTTTAAATTTGAAATCTAAAGCTGAGTAATCATATTTTGTTCTCCTCATCCTATGAGTACTGATGGTTATTTTTGAGTCAGTGGGATGGAGAACCATGCAAAATATCAGAAATAAATATATGGCTTAAGTAACTCCAATATAGTACATGCCTGGAGAAACATAACTGGATTAGATTAGCCCCTCTCAAAATAAAGAAAAAAGGAAAAATAAATAGTAGCACAAGAAAAACAATTTCAGAATGCTATGCAAAGACAATGACCATCTACATAAGAGGTCAGAAAATACGTCTTCTTCCTGAAAAATTTCCAAATCACTCAGGAAAAGAGATTAGTTACTAGTGTGAATTTAAGTATGGTCCAGTCAGATTTAAGAGAACCATCATTGGCATTCTATTCCAATGAAATGCTTTAAGTCTGCTTGTTTTGCAAATAGATTATCACTGAATTAAAAGAAAAACTATTCTTATAAAATTATATATAACAAAACTATAATTTAATAAAATAAACCAAGATACATCATCCTGGATTTTATTTCCAAAATAAATGGTAGGTATAAGCATAAGAAAATCACTAAATATCTTATGATCCACAAGAAGCTAGGTCTGTGTATTTTTTACTTTTTATTATATTACACTTCTCTCTTTATCAGAATTATACATATTTGTTAAAATAGGTTAAAGGAAAATACTGTGTGGAAAATACTTTTTTTCGCCATGATCCTGAACAAACTTTTAATAACTCAAGACAATTCCCTTTTGCCTTTCTTTACTTTCTAATTATTTTGCTTTTTAAATTTATAAGAAGAGAAAATGTAAGTTCAACTTTTGTAATTAAAACACTTAGAATTCAAAATAGTTGAAATAATTAGCATTAAACATCGTTCACAAACTTTTAAATATTGCAGTAAATTATAAAATATATAGGAAAAATGAAAGCAAATAAAACATGGTTCACCTAATAATAGGAAAAAATAAAAGAAATATTATTGTACATCATGAAATGCATTAAGAAAGGAAAAAAACAACATCATCTGTTACTCTTGAAAAGAGCCAGGTAAACTCTCACAGATAAACATTTCCAATCAGAGTATAACAGTTCAACTCTGTACTACTGATAATAGAACACAAATGAAAGTAAAAGGATGTTCAAAGACTTACCTTGCAAAGATGAAATAATAGAGAGCAGTCCTAGTGGAGTCACTGGCAAAGCCTATGCTTAGCAGAAACATCACTACTTCTAACACATACATTCTAAAGCAAGAATCAACTAAGAATAAAATAAAAATAGTGTTTTAAAATTAAACTTTAATAAATTAAAGTCAGAAAAGTAGAATTAATGAACCCATGAATTTTTGGCGATGAAAGTAGATAACTTTTTAGAAAATCCAATTAAGACAAAGGAGAAAATAAATAGAACTAGAAAGAAAGGGTTTGAAAAGCAAAGAATAAAATATTTAAGAGATTGTAATGCAAAGCCCTATGTGATGCTAATAAATGTGGAAAACGTGTGAAATGGAAGATATTCATGAAAGATATAAATTAGCAATAAAATTTTATAAACTAGAAAAATCTGAATTGAATAACAACTATAGGAATAATGAAAAACACTTCAAAAAATTACTCCAAATTCTCCAGAGGTTGTTTTACTGGTGAATTATTTGAAACTTTAAAGGAACTAGTAAACTCAGTTCTATATAATGTGTTCCAGAACACGGGCAATCAAATCTATTTTATGAATCCAGGATAATTTTGAAATCAAAATCTGACAAATGTTATGCACACAAAAAATAAAAATAAAGACAGATCTTCCTTATGAATATAGATTCATGAATGAATGGATATTAGGAAATGTATGTAGCTGGCATTTATTAGTCACCCCACCACCTCCTTCTGTCTCACTCAAGGGAAGTAAGGGTATCCAGAGTGAATGTCCTCGGCTGCCTGGCTGCATAGCTACATGTTTAATTCACATATGAACCCGTCCTCACCTTATTTCCTTTTGTTTTAGATGGGGAAAAAAAAAGTCTTTTCTTTGTTCAAAAATCAAAGCTTCCAACCATGTCCTAGATCCCACCCTTCGGGCGGTTTGGTTTGTCAGTAAGTGCTTTGTTGTTACTTCTTTCTTGATGACTTGAAGCCTCTGGTTCTTTACTAACCATTTCCTTTCACTTCTTCACCTCCTCTACTACCCTCATCTTCCTTCAGTCAGCACTGACTTCACGAGAATGTCCAATAAAGAAAACACACTCCTTGCTTTCACGGAGCTTTGTGTGTCTGGTCAGGGACCAGCAACATCAACCCTAGTGGGGCCACCCATAGGCGCCCATGAGCTCAGGGAGAGGGGCCACCTCTTTATCATTTCTATCATTGCCTTTTTGTTTGTTTGTTTTTGGACACCAGGAATCAAACTCATGACCTCCTGCTTGCACTGTGTGGCTGCACTATATCCCCGGCCCTTTATCATTATCTCATAAAACAAGAGTACTTCCCACTTGTCAACCCAGTTCTTCCCTTTTCATTTATCCCTTGTTCCACAGCCCTCAAAAATTCCTTGGAGCTCCCTTTAAAGTATAAAAAGTAAATGTTTTTATTGCAAGTGTCCTGGAGATGTTTTATTTCATGTGATAGCATCGGACACTACCAACCATTCCTTTCTTGAAATTCCAATTCTCATGACTACAAGTTCTGTTTTTACATCTTCCCCTCCAGCCTTTCTTATCTATTTTTCTCTCCTACTTTTCCAATTAAGTATTTATTCTGAATGAGAGGTGCTTCTCAGGACTGCCTGCAACTTTTATTTTCCCAGTCTGCACACATTCTTTATGAGCATCCTCCCTCGTCAAGATCTGTGCTTCCAATGGGCATAGAGATGCTGGTTCTCCACCTCCTACCCCAAATGGAGGTGTCTTTTCCCAGGTCCAGGCTCAGAGCCCAGCTCTGTGCCATCTCTCTGCAAGTGAGTGCCTTGTTTTCCAAACCCATGATCTCAGTGACTTCTGCAGACTGGCGGCTCTCTCTACACATCCTAGAACAATGAAAGGTAACGCTGTTCACTCCACTGCCCGAAGGAACCCTCCCTATTTAACCTTGGAAGTCAGGTCCCAGCCACCATACTTCTTTAGGATCCTTCATCTGCCTCCTCTCTTCCATGATCGTTACCTCACATCCAGACCATTGGCATTTATGACTGCGGTTACTACAGAAACTGCTTAAATTGTCTCCAGATCTTATTTCTTATATCGCACCAATGTAGTTTTTCTGTTTTGTTATGTTTTGCTTGTTTTTTTTTTTAATTGCCACTTGGGGACTCCGGGGTGCACTCCGCCTAGCTGCCTGGGACCAGGAGGCCTTGGCCCCCACCCAGTTAAGGCAGAGGCTCCACCAACACACCCCCAGAGGCCGCCCTCCCTTGCTGCATGCAGGACCCAGCCCTACCAGGTCCTGTGATTCAGCGCAACCCAAGAATCTGCACAAACCTCAGGGGAACGCCTGATCAGCCTCGCAGGACACAGAGGTACACAGCCTAGCCCAGATCAGCCCAGAACCCCAGAGCTGCTCACCAGGGACTGACCAACATAGCTGCAGGGACTTGGAGAGCTTGGGCTCCCCGCACCAGAATGCAGAGTGTGCGCAAGCTCCATACTTCAGTGGAGTGGCTTCTGCGTGTGCCATCCCAGAACTTGTGCGCGGACCCTCACCCAACCGGGTTGCTCCCGGTACTGTAGGCCTGGGACTAGCCCGGGCTTGCACCGGCACAACTGTAGTTCCGAACTTGCAGACAGACCCAGGGTCTGGGCAGCATCACTCCAGGGTGCACTGAGCCTAGCTGCCTGGGACCAGGAGGCTTTGGCCCCCACCCAGTTCAGGCAGAGGCTCCACCAGCATGCCCCGGGAGGCCATCCTCCCTTGTTGCATGCAGGACCCAGCCCTACCGGGTCCCACGATGCAGCACGATCCAAGAATCAGTGCAAACCTCAGGGGAACGCCCGGCCAGCCTTGCAGGACACAGAGCCACATAGGTTCTAGAAGAAAATGACAAAATAAAAGACCAAGAGGCAGTCTCAGTCCCCCAGTCCACAAAGAACAAACCCAAGAGACACTGAAATGGAAGACAGTGGGAGTCACACAACTGAACTTTCTGAAATGATAGAAAATGCAATAAAAAAACAGCTTGATGAAGCTATAGAGAAATTCAAATCAGAAATATTCTCTCAGCTAAAAAATGAAATGAGAATCATTATTAAAGAAATGTGTGCATCTAAAGAAAAGCAAGATAAAAAATAGAAGAACTTAAGAAAATGATCAAAACCCTGAATGAACAATATAAGACACAAACAGAATGCATGAAACAGATGCAAAGGGAAATGCAAGAAATGAAAAACTCCATGCAAAGTTTGAAAAACTGCTTAAATGAGGCTGAAGATAGAATCTCAGATCTTAAAGACAGCATGGGAGATCATGGCCATGAAAGAAAAGAACTCCTAAAAATAGTAAGGAACCAAGAAACAACAATTCAACAGCTGCAAGATGATGCCAAGAGAAATAACATAAGATTAGTAGGCATAAATGAAAAAGCAGGGTCAATGCTAATGACCTGCAAAGACTATTCACAGAAATAATAGCAAAAAACTTTCCAAACATGGGAAGAGAATCTGAAATACAGGTAACTGAGGCATACAGAACCCCAATTAACCACAACCAAAATAAATCCTCACCCAGACATATAATAATAAGGGTATCAGAAATACAGCACAAGAACAAAATACTAAAACATGTCAGAGAAAAGAAACAGATCACCTATGAAGGAAAGCCTATCAGAATCACGGCAGACTTCTCAACACAAACCTTTAAGTTAAGAAGAGCTTGGAGTGAAGTATTCCAAATCCTGAAAGAAAACAACTTTCAACCCAGATTGATGTACCCTGCAAAACTATCCTTAAAAATTGATGGAGAAATAAGATACTTCCATGACAAAGAATAACTGAAGAAATTTATGGCCACCAAACCAACACTACAAAGAGTACTGAAAGACACTCTAGAAAGAGACAAAGATAGCCACAACCTTAAGAACAACAACAAAAGGAAACCACTGAGAAGGGCAAATAATTAAACAGAAAATGTAGAAAACCAACAACAGAAAGATATCAAGACAGGGATGAGCCAGTACATATCAGTTTTATCAATCAATGTAAATGGTCTCAACTCACCAATAAAAACAAACAGACTAGCAGAGTGGATTAAGAAACAAAACCCAGCAATATGCTGTGTACAAGAAACACATTTCACTCAAAGGGAAATTCACAGACTAAAAATCAAACGCTGGAAAACAATGCTCCATGCAACAGGAACCCAGAAAAAAAGCAGGGGTAGCTATTATGTTTGCAGACAATGCAAACTTCAAACCGAGAATGATCAAAAGAGATAAAGAAGGTCACTACATACTTGTTAGTGGAAAACTTCAAGAGGAAGAGATTACAATCATAAATATATATGCACCGAATATGGGAGCACCCAACTATGTAAGACAATTCTTAATAGACATGAAAAACCAAATAAA
>RJWM01022508.1:0-33577 GCA_004363535.1 Dasyprocta punctata | reverse complement strand
TGGGGATCTAACCCAGGGTCTCCTCGAGGGAACAGAGTGCATGCTAGGAAGCAGGCCCTCACTGAGCCACACCCCCACCCCAGGGTATATTTACATTTTTAAAAATGATCCAAATCCTCATTTTGGGGGTATCAATATTTACTGTATTCCACATTACTGAGACCTTCATACATGGCTATTGACTTTAAAGTGACAATAAAAAACTCCTTACATATTACCCCTAAAACACATTTTAGAAAAATTCATCTTATTCTCCAAAACTATGGAAACAATCCGACAAGAATAGTTTTTGCAAATTCCTCCGGCGTCTTGCTTCATGGAAGGTACCTTCCTCGGCCTCGGCCGGCTGCGATGTCACCCGTCAGGCTCGGGAAAATTCCACGCGCAGAACGCAAGAGGCAAGCAAGGCCCGACGCTGTGAAACAGCCGTGACCTCAGACCCCCGAGGAGTCCCCATGACAGCCACAGGCCAGTGGAGAGCCGCCCCATCCGCGCAGCTTCCTGTCCGGTGACAGTGGCTCCCAGCGGTGGCCCCGTGGCCCTGCCACCGCCCCTGCAGCCCTCCCGGGCTCTTTCCTGGCCTCCCCTTGCTGCCCGCCCCCCAGGCTCAGTCTGAAGTCTGTCGCCCTGGGTGTGCCTAGGGCCGGTGTGTGTACTCCCTGAGCTGCGTGTGCTCCCCTCTCACAGATGAGGGGGCTAAGCCAGGGGGTGACAGCTGACCCGGATTTATGACTTCTCCCTGTGTGTAAGTTCTGTGTGTGAGGAAAAACAGAATGAAATGGACGCTTGGCTTCCAAGGATTCCGTATTGGAGAGAAAGGCGAGACTTCATTCATAAAAACAAGTGTGTCCTGACTACCTCCAACGTGCTTGACGCCGGATGACACATGTAAAGCACCAGGGATCATGTTAGAAAGTTCTCAGCCAGGCAAGGTGGCACATGCCTGTAATCTCTACACCCAGGAGGCTGAAGCAGGAGGATTGCAATGTGTTCAGGACCAGCTTGAGGGGCCAGCGATATAGCTCAGCAACACAGTGCCTGTCTGGCAAGTGCGAGATCTTGAGTTCGACCCCCAGTTTAAAAAAAAAAAAACACCAGCTTGAGTTACACGCTGAGTTCAAGGCCAGCCTGAACTACATAGTGAGGCCCTGTCTCAATAAAAACAACAAAAATTCTGACATTCTGCCCAGCAGCTTTGAAAACAAGGTCTAGTGACTTGGAGCATTTTTCATATACATTTGTGTGACTTTTGAGAAAAGTTTACTCAGATCCTTGCTCGTTTTTAAATTGATTTACTGTGCTCTGTCACTACCAAGCTGAGTTTCTTGTGTATTGCTGTACACTTTTTGATTTGTAATCTCACTCATCTATTTGTACTTTCATTGCTTGTGGCTTTTGGTTCACATTCAAAAGACTACTGCCTACACTAGTGTCAAGGAGCTTCACTCCGTATTTTCTTCTAATAGTTTTATAGTTTCAGTTGTTATATTTATTTATTTATTTATTTATTTATTTATTTTTATTGTTTGTGGCACTGGGGATTGAACTCACAACCTCGCACCTGCCAGACAGGCACTTAAGCCACTGAGCCAAACTCCCAGTCCTAGTTTTTTGAGGCAGGGTTGCACTATGTAGCTCAGGCTGGCCTTGCGCTCGCGTTGTAGCCCAAGCCGGCCTCAAACTCACAATGCTCCTCCTATCTCAGCCTCTGGAGTGCTGGGATTAAAGGCGTGAGCCACCACGCCTGGTTCAGTTGTTAAATTTACACCTTTGATCCATTTTGAGTTGATTTTTGTATATGTGTGAGATAAGGGTTTAATTTTATTCTTCTGCATGTATCCAGTTGTCACAATGCCACTAGATGTTGGAGATATATATATATATATATATATATATATAATCTATTTTATTTTATTTTATTTTTTTGCGGCACCAGAGATCGAGCTCACAGCCTTGCACCTGCCAGGGCAGGCACTTAAGCCACTGAGCCAAACTCCCAGCCCTAGTTTTTTTGAGGCAGGGTCACACTATATAGCTCAGGCCAGCCTTGCACTCGAGTTGTAGCCCAAGCTGGCCTTGAACTCACAACACTCCGCCTACCTCAGCCTCCCAAGTGCTGGGATTAAAGGTGTGAGCCACCACGCCCAGCTCATAAAATCTATTTTATTTCAAAGAGAAAAAGTAAAACAAAATTTCAAAACACATCAATCAGGGGGCAACAATACACTGCGCATTGTCATCCACAAATCATTCACCCAGAGCCAACACATCTGCATTCAATTGTCCGAACAATACTAGCACAAATCTTTCTCTTCAAAGAACCCAGTTACAAATACATTTTAAATTATATTATTACAAAATATATATTATGAAAGTTATTGCTATATGTGCCTCTGAACCTATGAGGAAATAATGACTAGCAGGGTGTGATGACACCTACCTATAACCCGGCATTCACAGAGGCTGAGGCAGGGGGATTACAGTGTGGGCTACTTAGCCATTTTGCCAGAATCTGTCTCAAAATATAAAAGAGTAAAAAGCCTGGGACTGTTGCTCAGTGGCACTGGGTTCAGACCTTTATATCACACACACACACACACACACACACACACACACACACACACACAGATGTGCACGCATGCACACACACACACTCACACACTGCCCCGTGCCAATTTATTTCTTCATGATTCCCACACTTGGTTTAATTACTTTCCTTCCAGGGCTCGAATACTGTACCTTTTTCCCCCTTTGAAGTGGAAATGTAAGGACCATGTATAAAGTGCGGCAGCGTCGTGCGCGGCCCGATCAGCGCAGCACGGGTAGAAGCCCTGGCGCATTTCTCCCCCGGGTCTGGTCCCTTCCGGTCTACTCCTCCTCCCACCTGGGTCATCCTCTGTGCCACGACTGCACCACGCCTCATCAATGGCACCCACCCTTGGACCCTCACCCCCGTGTGTGCGGTGGGCTTGGGGACTGAGGCTGTTGGCTTCTCACCCGTCAGTCTGTGCCATTCGTAGCCTGTGTCTCCGGAGCGCGGCTTGGGCTTCGGGGTGCAGAACCTCAGGGTGCTCAGAGGTCCCTCATCGGTTATCCCGGCCTTTTAGACACTGGGTTGTGTGGGTTTGTGACTGGAACCCCGCAGTGAGCCACCAGGTGCACATTCCCGGCTCCCGACTGCGGAGAAAGTCTCTGCACCCTGCACTGATTTAATAATCCCGGAGCTGTCTCGGGGCTGGCCACTGAGATCTGTCGCCCTTCTCGCACCAAAGATGACCTCAGCCCAGCCTCTCGAGTGAGTGAAAGACCCCAGATTAGTTGTCGCTGTTGTTGTTGGGGGAGATGGGGTCTTACTACCTAGTCCAGGCTGACCTAGAACTTGTTATACAGCCCAGGCTGGCCTCCAAATGTTGGGTCTTTATAACTATACTGTGTTCAGCCCCCAGCACCACAAAAAAGAATACAAAGCAACACAAATAAGAAAGTTGAAAAGGGCAATCAGCATAAAGTGGACAGAGGTGGCGGCACCGGTAACCCCAAGCGCGTGAGAAGGCGCGGATGGAATGGACCATTTCCCCCGGGGGTGGCCGGCTCTGTAGGCGGAAGGCAGGGCTCGGTGCGGCCGCCCGTCCGTCCGTCCGCAGCCTTGGCTCTGGCCCTTTGTCTGCACCGCTCTCGGGCGTAGGAAGCTGTAGGGCCGCCTTGGAGACGAGGACAGCATGCGCTCGAGGCCCTGGCCAGCGAGGCCACTTCTAGGCATCTTGCCTGGAATGAGTAACCCTGCGCTTCGCAGCTGCAGGTCTGCCCTGGCAGCCCCCGCACAGCCCAAGGTGCGCCTTGCTTGTGCCACAGGCTGTTTGAGTAGACACCTCGCCTGAAATGGCGAGCGTGTGTTTACTTCCCAGGGGACTTCTAGGCACCTAGTGAGAGTCTCCCTCACCCTGTTCTGCTACCTGAAGGGCGGGTTCCCGAATCACCCTGGGTTCCCTCAAGTGGAAACGGGAGGCGGCGAGAGTGCCTGCCTCTTACGGCTTAGCTGTGGATTAAATGAAATGATGCACTC
Source organism: Dasyprocta punctata (assembly GCA_004363535.1). Taxonomy (NCBI): domain Eukaryota; kingdom Metazoa; phylum Chordata; class Mammalia; order Rodentia; family Dasyproctidae; genus Dasyprocta; species Dasyprocta punctata. Next base: position 29,514 of record RJWM01022508.1, on the reverse strand, counting down.
GAATGACGGAGATCAGAAAAGGCTGCACGGCGAGCGGCAGTACGGGCGGGCGCCACGCCTGTGCCAGATGTCAAAGAAAAGCAAAACAAAACATTCCTAACACGATAGCTATTACCAACATTAGCCGCATTTAAAATCAGCACTAAGATTCCAACCGTCCCCCCCTCCCAAAAAAAAACCAGAAAAGAAAGAGTGCTAAGAGGAGAAAGAAAGGAAGGAAACCAAGGAGGGAAGCAGAGAGAAGAAAACCCATCACGTGCTCAGGTCCCTCTCTACAGCTAACTGCAAAAAAAGCAAATTATTGTTTAGTCCCTAGCACCAAAAAGAGCAAGTTACAGAAGGTGACGCCCACGCTGATGCCACCGTTATTAGTCATTATGTGTAATAGAATAAATTCCATGTGTGACCTGTTTTATCTTCTATTGTATATAGTATAGGTTTTGAATAGAAAAAGGATGTTTTTCTCTGGGAAGGAGGATGTGGGAAAACTCTGAACTTTTTTTTTCTTTGTGTTGTTTTGTTTGGCATTGCTTTGCTTTGTTTTGTTTTGAGACGGGGTCTCAGTATGCGGCTCAGGATGGGTTGAACTCACTCAGGCTGGCCTCAGTCTTGCAGTGATCCTCCTGCCTCAGCCTCCAGGCTGAGCCTTTCTATTTCATTTCCTTCTATGCTTATATTTCAAACAATCTCATCAGGCAGGTCTGTCCCCAAGGGTCCTCTCTCTCTCTTTTTGTTGTTGTTGTTATTGTTGCTATTTTTCCAAATAGCTATTACCAAATAGGGACTCACTATGAAGGCCAGGCTGGGCTGGAAGTCACAGCAATCCTCCTGCCTCAGCCTCCTGAATGCATGCTAGGATTACAGGCAAGCGCTGTCACGCCTGGTGACAGGTCCTCTCTCTGAAGGAGTCCTGCTCCCCACCACTCATCAACCCCTTTTGCCCTTCTGGACCCCTCAGCAATGTGGACGTGGTGTTTCCTGTATCTTTGTGAATCCCCAAGCTTCAGGGCAGAACCGGGCAGCTCCTCCGCCACTGTCCCTGGTACCTGAGCTGCTGGCAAAGCACTGCTCGGTGTGAAAAGCCAAGAAGGGCAGAGTGTTTTCTAAGCATCCACGCTGGGCCACTTCTCGCCGTGAAGGGGGATGGTGACATCTTGGTCCCATTCTGGCAGAGCTTGAAGCCCAGGAGCCAGGCTCCCCCCAACCCCGGCGCAGGTCTCAGTGACCCGAAGCCTCCACTCGCTGAGGTCCTTCTGTCCTGCTGTCCTTGCCCCTCTCTGCTCCATGCTGGGCTTCTCATCCTGGCCCGCCCTGAGCCCTAGACCCTGTCGGCCTCCCCGGGCCACACTGCAGATGGACAGCCACAGGCGTGCACAGGACTCCGCGCAACCTTTGACCTCTGGCATTGTCTTCTTCGTCTATCTTTCCTTTTCCTGGTACTGAAGATCGAATCCAGGGCTTTTGCCCTCAGCTATCTCCCAGCCCCCTTCCTATTTTAAATTTTGAGACAGGGTCTAGCTAAGTTGCTGATTTTCCCAGGCTGAGCTGGAATTTATGATCTTCCTGCCTCAGCCTCCCAGAGTGCTGGAATTACAAGCATGTGCCACCACACCCCTCTAGCATTTCTCTCCTTTCTTCTTCTCTCCCTTCCTTCCCTGTTCCCCTCTTCCTCCCTCCCTCCCTTTTCTCTCTTCCTTGCATCTACTCTTTTACTGTTGGAAAATTTCCAACCCCCTCCTTTAAAAAAAAAATATTCAACCTCCTCCCTAAATATAAGTGCTGGGCCTGGGCCACGGTATCAGCTTCGGGAATGCTGTGTATCCCAGCACTTGCGACAGAGCCGGGTGCATGGTAGGCCCTCCAGGCACTGCATGGATAAAGGGGCACCTGCCCTCCGACCAGAGCCTCCCAAACCCCGGCTTGCCCCTGCCCAGCCGCCGGCGAAGGGCCTGAGAGAGGAGGAGTCGGAGGGCTCCTGACCCGGCTGTGCACCTAGAAGGCGAAGCTGGCTTTGGAGGGGTGCACAGGGTGTTGATGCGGGGTAGCACGTGGGTCCGGGAGGCCACTGGGATAGGGTGAGGTGCTGTCAGGAGAACAAAGAATGAGCGACCAATGTCACACGTGTCACCAGCACGGTGCGCTATTACACGCAAACGTAAGGTGACGAGGTTGCTCGTAATGTTTGTCACACGGTGAGGACTGTTCCGGGAAAGTGCAGTCGGCCTTCCAGCGGTGTGGGGAAGCCTAAAGAGAGAATGACTGTGCCCTCTGTCTCTGCCCCTCTGCTGAGCAGGCTGCAGTGAGCGGAGCCTTGCCAGCCGGGTTTGAAACTGAGGCAAAGGAAAATATATGCCCCACTACACCCTTATCAACATAGTCACCCAAATGGAAACACTCGTAAAAGTTCTATAGTCAAAAACACAGGGTTGGGCCGGGGATTTAGCTCAGTGGTGTAAGCACCTGCCTGGCAAGCGTGAGGTCATGAGTTTGATCCCTGGTACCAAAAACAAAACAAAACAAAACAAAAAAAAACCACAGGGGCAATACTGGGCTGGGTGCATACCTGTAATTCCAGCACTCAGGAGGCTGAGGCAGGAGAATCTTGAGTTAGAGGTCAACCTGGGGTACATAGCCAGTGAAGGCCAGCTAGACTACCCAGCAAGACCCCACCTCAGAAACAAACAAACAAAACACATGCTCAGCAGTAGAGCATGTGCTTTAACATGGGTGAGGTCCTGGGTTCTACCCCCAGTTCCAACCAACAACTGAAACAACCCCGCATAAAACCCCTCCTTGAACAAACTTCCCCACCGTCAACTTTTTCCTTTCTTTTCTTTTTTGCAGTGCCAGGGATTGAACCCAGGACCTCATGTGCGCTGAGCAAGTGCCCTGCCACTGAGCTACAGACCAACAGCTCTCACTAACCCACCTGGCAGGAAACGAGGAAGGGCTTGGGGCCTGGAGCTGGGGGGAAATACCCATCTGTGCCGCACAGCCGACAGCGTGGCTGTATTTCACATTCAGATATTTTACTCTCCGTGTGTTTCTTACACTCATCGTCATCTTTAAAATTAGAATTTAAAATACTGCCTTAAAATTTTGTCTCCATGACTGGGCTTTGGCCTCCGTTCAGCTTTCCTCCTGCACCTGCGTTCCAGCCCGGGTGGGTCCCCCCATGACTGAGCTCACTTGGGGTCCTCGGCGCCACCAGGGTGCACGGCTGGTCCCTGGGGTTGTTTCTGACTCGTCCTCACACTGCGAATCCACACGAAAACCCCGATTACTTCATATGGGGAGGGGGTTTTGTTTTCTGCTGTTCACCTCTTTGAAGCCTTAATGTTTCCCTGGATGAAATTTTCACCCCGGATTTACAATCTAACCCCTTGGGTGGGGAGGGACACAAGGCACAAGTGAGGAGCCAGGCACAGCCAGGGAAAAGCTGTCAGATTCTACTTGTGTCATTCATTCATTCTTTCATTCAAGACAGAGTCTCGCCATGTAGCCCAGGCTGGCCTCAAACTATTCCGCTTCCTGCCTCAGCCTCTGGAGTGCTGGGGATCACAGGCAGGACCCACCACATTGGGCACTCAAATTTCATTTTTGAAAAAAATCATGTTTGAGTGAATAGGATCTACTTCCTTGCCTCCTCGTTTCTTCCAAATCCATCTGAATTAAAGGATTTTTAGAACACAAATGGAAGACATTTATAAAAAAAATAAAATCAAGCTCTGAGTGATTTTGAGCTGGGTACACTGGTTGATTCAAAGACCAATGTGTGGTAAAGTTAAAAAATAGCATCCTGCCAGGCGTGGTGGTGCACACCTGTAATCCCAGCACTCAGGAGGCTGAGGCAGGAGGATCGTTGTGAGTTCGAGACCAGCCTGGGCTACAAAGTGAGTTCAAGGCCAGCCTGAACTGCATAGTGAGACCCTGTCTCAAAAAATAGGGCTGGGGATTTAGCTCAGTGGTGTAAGCACCTGCCTGGCAGGCTCGAGATTGTGAGTTCGATCCCTGGTACAAAACAAAACACACACACACACACACACACACACACACACACACACAAAACATCCTTGTGGTGTAAAGAGTTCTGAGGTCTGGACCATAAAGAGGAATACAGGAACCCCTTAATTTATGCAAGCCAGTTTGAGAACTCGAAGATTTGACTCACTGGACAGGAACCAGGGAAGACTCTCACGCATGCCTTCCCGGGATCATCCTGGCCGGCGGCCTCGGACACCCGTGGGTGTGAGTGTCACCTGGACACCAATGTAACCATAAACTGCTGGCTCCACCCCGGAGCTCCTGATCCTGGGGTCTTGGGTGCAGCCTCAGATCTGAGTTCCCCAAGTTCCCACTGTGATACGATGCGCCTGGACTGCTCCCTCATTTTGAGAACCCCTGCTTTAGGGTAAGTCCAGGAGGATAGTAGATAACAACTATCTCCGAACTAGCAAGCACCGGACACTGGACGTCGGTGCAACAGGTCTACTTGTGGGGGGGATTGAACTCACGACCTCATGCTTGCCAGGCAGCTGCTGGGCCAGTGAGCTGTATCCCAGCCCCACTTTCACAGCAATTGCATGGCTTTTTGAAAAACAAAAATAGGCTCTTGTCTCACAGGATAATTAGGGTCAGCCAAACTTACAAATCTTCTCTTGAGGATATCTAAGTTCAGTCAGAAAAAGAAATGTTGGCTTAATTTCCTGTTCTTGGTTTTGGAGGCTAAAGATTTTGTGTGATGGCTGGGAGAAATTATAATGTATGTTAAATAAATATATATAATTGCACATATGTCTTCTGTACAATTTGTTTTGTTTTGTTTTGTTTTTTTGTGCTGGTATACCTGGTATTAAAAGCAGGTTGGAGTTCAGTATTTATAAGAGTGGGTCTAAAGTTGGGTATGTTTTTGTTTCTTTTAGTTTCTGGATTCAATTTGGTGTTAATTTTTGCTGGCTAGAGCTCCCCTTTGAATGCGTGGATCGCCATGGTGACATTCTGGCCTTTCTGAGGTGGGGGTCCAGGCTGGATGCCCCACGGGGAAAATGAGGTCCCACACGCAGGACTCAGACTTTGGCACCAGGGCCCAAAAGCCCACCTGTGCAGCTACGTGCTGCACCCTGGCTTGCAGGACTTCCAGAAGTGTACAGCTAAGGGCAGGAGGGTCACCCTGAGTTCAAGGCCAACCTGGGTGAACAGTGCATTCAAGGGCAGTGGGACCTACACAAGGGGACCCTATCTCAAAAATAAATAAATTAATTAATTAAAAATTAAAAAAAAAAAACTAGAATGAGAAAATGGACAAAAACTTCCCTGCAGACCGGGCTGGTTCTGATTCTGACGGGCTTGGAGGGCTGGAAACTGACAGGAAGATGGTCCTGGGAACAGAACCTTGGCCCGGGGCGGATTTTTGCGTGTGCATGCAATCCAAATCCAAGATCTCGCCCAGTACCTAAGCACTGATTCTTCATCATGCTTTATTGTAACAAGACAACACGCTCCTTTTTCTGAGGGAAAAGAATATATTTGGCCATTAACTGTGGTTACTGCATGTTTTGAAAACGAAAATTATAAAAGATACAATCACAGCAGCAACAATAAAAATAAAAAACAGAAACATGTAACAACAATTTTTAAGAAACTTCCTTTCTGGATTAAAACTTTGAAATCAAATCAGGATGTTCCAACAGCACTTATGTGTTCTTGTCGAAAAAGAATTGTAACAAGCTATATTAATCGCAATCCGTTCCCCAAGAAAACCTCCCCACAAAAGAAACCCCAACTCTACAGAAATGCAAATCAGTTTTATCTGCACTCCTCCCCTAGTACCATCTTGTTGAGGGGGTGTTTTGGGTCTGGCCAGGTCCTACTGAGGATCACACAGCATGGTTAGAGTTGCTCTTAGTGTAGAGTAGTAGAATGCTCAAACTCTACTCAGCGTAGAATGACTGTGTGTGCAGCATACACCAGCTCCTAGATTTGATTGCAGGCATCAAAACAAGGAAACAATTTTTTTTAAATCCTAGTTACACTTCCAAGCAAGACTAAATTCCCCATTTACTTCTTATTTGCTCTAAGAGATGGCTAGACGCAAATGTTTAAATCCCTCTCCGCGAAACTGTGGCTGTGTTTAAATCACTTTTTGTTTTGCACAGTGTAAAAATTTACATTTCTTTCTTTGGATGGCTCTGTCTAAAGAACCCTCGGTGCATTTAAAAAACAAACCCCAGACTTTAAAGGCTCTGGGGTCACAAAGTTGCTTTGGAGTCTGAGGTTCTTTTGATGCTTCTTTCTTCTAAGGTCTATATTAGAGGAATTTGGGGTTCCTTTGCAACTAACCTCACCGGGAAAGAAGAGGCTGGGGTTATCCCGGGAGGTCACCGATGAGAACCAGCACGAACTCAGAAAACCTGCAGCAGTGTCGTCTACTTGTCCCTCTCCTCCCATGTCTGGTGGAGCAGACCGGCAACGGGAACTTACTTTATTCCGCGTTTATAATCTTCCTGAGGAAGACTGTATTTTTCCAGGCTCTCGGTTTCCCCCAACCCCATGCACTTTGTCTCTTTCTGTTAGGGAAATAGGTTGTGATCGCCAAGGTGCAAAACTTGTTTGCCATTTGAAGAAGATTCAGGACCGCCGCCTTCCAGTTGCCGACCCCCGGTTTAATTTTACCTGGACCTGGAACTCGAAGCCGGATGAAAGCTCGAAATGACTGCGCAGATTTCACGGAAATGTTAACAGTTCTGGCTGCGGAGATAAAATAAAACACAAACAAACAATAACTGTGTCTTTCGCCAGCAAGATACACTACATAAGAAATCTGTCGGAAGGAGCCCCCTACTGCATGCTAGGTACAAATGTGAAGCCCACGTAGGACTCCGGGGAAGACCCTGTCCAAAGGGCCAGAGCGCGGTTTCCAGGAGGTAGGAGGGCAGGGGAGGAGTAAGGAGGACCTCTCAGGTGTCTTCCAATCGCGACAGCTGTTTTGGCTGTATATCTGTCCTCCCACCCCACCCCTCCCCCTCCCCGTTAATTAAATACACGCTCCCAGCCTGCGTTTACAGCTCAGGACTCGGCCCTCGGGGAGCTCTTTCCTGGTGGTTGGAACTCTTAAAACTCGAGGTCCCAGAGTCGAAGAGCTGGCAACATGAACTTCCAGTTCCTAAGGGTGAGCAGAGGGGCCTGGGCGGACGCTGCCAGGAGGGAGGGATGCGGGGGACCGGCGCGCGCCGTGGGGTGCAGGGCGCTGGCTGCGCGCTCCTGCGCGCCGCAGCCGGGTCGGCCTCGGCCTCGACCGCCGGGACTGGAGCTGGGGCCGAGTCTGCGCCGCCCAGCGTCTGGCCACTGTGGACCTCCTCTTCGCCTTGCGGCGACCAAGATAAGTAAGTTGGCTTAGCTGGCCCGGAGGTGCGTGGTGGCCTCGGACCCCGAGCCCCGGAAGCCTCCAGGTGGACCGGGGCTCCTGCCCTAGTCCTCCCGCCTACGTCAGGTCGCGCGCAGATGTGTCCCAGGATGTCAGTGGAGAGGTGACAGCGATATACGGGCGTCTGCCTTGCTGTGGCGCCAAGTGTGAGCGGCCTCTGGCAGGCCGAGGTCTCCGGGGTCCCTGGGGGCGGCGCGAGGGACAGTCAGGCGTGACTTCGGGTGGGTCCTGTGAGCCGCCGGGAAAGTGGCCTTGAATACTAGGCCACTTTGTGACTTGGGGGCAGTTGGACAACTCAAAATTCGCCTTTGCTGGGTATGAAATGGGGCAGGTCGAGCTAAAGGCTTAGCCTGCGACGGTTCCTTTCGGCCAGCGAGGTACAAAATGAGATTTGGGACAGAAAGGGACCGGTCTCCTCGGAAGCCTGGGAACCTCAAGTCCCCGCTGCCTCGCTGGACTTTTTTGGGTAAGAAGTAGTTTGTCGGGAGGACGCGCTCAGGGTTCGGAGGCGCTGCACGCGTGCGGTCTCGGGGAGCGCGCTGGAAGCTAGAGGTAGGGCTGAGACCGGAGGCCACGCTGCGTGTGCAGTGCCTGCTTTGCACACTTTACTAAAACTGCTACCTGGGTGTGGTGGCACACATCTATAGTCCCAGCACTGTGGGAGGCTGAGGCAGGAGGACCGCGAGTTCCAGCCCAGTCTGGACAATTTAGCAAGACCTGTCTCAAAATAAGGAATTAGACAAGGCTCGGGAATGTAAAGGGAATGTAAATATAGCTCGGTGTGACGGCCCTGAGTTCAACAGCCAGCACCGAAAACAAAAGCAGCTATTTTTATCAAGATTGTTATTCTTTCCGGGTATCCAAGAATTGATGTCTGAAGCGCCCCGGGGTGTGCGCCTTACTGGGGTTGGACAGTCCTGGGTACTTTCTAAACCCAGTGTGTGTCCAGTGCGTGTCAGTGCCCGGGCCAGGGAGTGGGAGCGAGGATGGATATCCTTCCCCCGGATTTGTTGGGGCGGCTCGCCCTCTGTTCTTCTTGATCCCCTACTTTCCCCGCCCTAGGCTCCGCCTTTTACGGAGGTCCCAGCCGGGCTCCGGCTGTCCCGAGGGGCGGACCGAGGGCCGGCGCGTGGCTGGCGTCTGCAAAAGCGCTTGGGGGCCTCCACCTGCTGCTCGGGCGCCCCTTCCCCTGGGGCGCAAAGAGGAGTCCGAGGCCCGCCCCAGTCCAGCTCCATCCGCCCGGTGCCTACTTTGGTCTGGGATGGGGGCGGGGCGGCAGAACCCTGGTTCCAGGTCCCCCACCCCCACTTCTTTGGAGAAGGCTCACAGCCAGGCTCTGCGGTCCTCGCAGGCACCTGGTCCCCTCTCTTGGGCGGGGAGTGTAACGCTGCAGCCTCCCTAGGGGGCAGCAGAGAGGAGTCCCTCCCCACAACCTTTCACCTCGGCATCCCTCCTTTCCCGCTGCGAGGCCTCCCGGGGCCGGGTGGGCACCTTCCCTGGGAGCTGGTGCCCAAAGGCGCAGCCACGCGGCGTGCGTCCTCCTGCGGGCGAGGGCTGGGAGCTCGGGAGGGGGCCGGCTCGGGTACCGGAGCGTCGGCGGCTCGGCTAAGTTGGACTCCCTCGAAGCTGAGGCTTCTGGCATCCCAACCAGGGGCGCGCGCCTGTTTCCGGCCCGAGCGGAGCGTGTGCATGCTGGGGCAGGGTCCCCCGAGCGAGAAGACCCCCGCGGAGGGCTGCGCAGCAGTCTGCGTGAGCCTCTGCCGGGCGGCACCGAAGCCTCCGCGCACTCGGATCTCCCGGGAGGCGGCGCAGTCCCAGGGCGCCCGCGGCTCCCTCCACAGAGGCGGGAGTCTCCGTTCCTCCGGGCGGCTGGGGCGAGTGGGCCTCGGACGGAAGGACGGCTGGAGCTGGGGTGTGGGGTGGAAGCGCGCTTCAGCTCCGTCCTGGCGCCACACTGCGGAGGCAAAGTGGTCAACACAGAACACTTTCAAGCTGCACCCCAGATCGGGTCTCGGGGAGAGCGACCCGAGGCTGCAAAGCCCGTGGGGGGGGGCGGGCGTCTCGGGTCGGGGAGTCTGGTGTGCCCGAGGGGAGCGCCGCAACCTCCTTCTCGCGAGAGCGTGGGATCCCACCTTCCCGGTCGGGGGCGCCAGTGTGCCAGGCGCGCGTGGTCGGTTCGTGCGCTGAGCAGGTGCCGTGCCGCTTCCCTCCTCCCGGCCTTGGGGAGCACAGCTCCTGCGGTTGTTTCCCCCCAGGCCCGGGTGTCTGGGCACCGAGGTATCGGGGTCGCAAGCCTTTGAAACGCTGCATCCTGCATACTCAGAGCAGAGCCCCTAGACATCCCGGGTCCGAAAAGCCCAGTGGTTCCAACCTCCCAAGTTTTCTGAGCACTTGTTGAGGGAAAGTCACCTCGATCTGACAGCTCTCTAAGGAGAAGGAAAGTTCGCGTGGAGGGCGCCTATTTTTATTTTAGTTGTTGTGTCAGGGGCCGCCCCCCGAGTCTAAAGAAATGCTCACCCAACCCCAGTGGGGTGGGAAGGTGCTGGGTGCCAGGATTCTGGGGAAAGCGGGGCCCGGTCTGTTCTGGGTCCTGGGCGCTGTCTTGTACCGACAAAATTGGATTCGGACTCACATCGAAATTGTTCGTTCCTCAAACTCCCTGGGAATATCTAAACTTGGCCCCGGGAGGCAGGAGGTTGTCCCAACAAAAGTTCCTCCCCCTTCCAAAAAAAAAAAAAATGAGCCACTTTTCTCTTGCAATGAGAAGTCAATTCTAATCATTGGAGCAAAGAATTTCGTTTCTTTACATTAAAAGAAATAACACTGAACGTTGGTTTTAAGTTTGGGGGAAGGAGGCTACGTTTATATGGAAGGAAGTTTCGCTTTTTACCGAGGATTTCTCCCCGCAGTTGCCTCCCGCCGCCCCACCCGGCCGGCTCCTCTCTCCCCGCAGGACCCGGCAGGGCCAGGGAGCTCGGGTGCCCTCGGCCACTACCAGGGGTGGGAGATTCCGCTTGGGGCGATAGCAGCGACACGCTGTTGTTCCCCCTTCTGGGCCAGTAGCGCAGTAGGCTGCCTCTTGGGTGCTGGGGCAGGTGCCCACCCCAGCCTTTTCTCACTGACCTCCCCGGGGGTGTGGGCCGGGGGTCAGGGCAGAGCCGAGCCCAGGGGCAGCGCAAGGGGGTGACTCTCGAGCAGATTAGGACCCCGCGGCCTGGCTCCAGCCCAAACCTTAAGTCTCCAGGGGGCGAGTGGGGTGGGCGCGTTTTTAGGAGCTAAAGGGACTCCAGCTGTCGACCTCCTACATTCAGGCCAAGAGGTACCTGCGTCACGGTACCCGGCTAGGTCAGACTCGGATGGGATCGAGGACCAAGGACCGCGCCCAGGGTGGATGCCTTAGCTTGTGCCCGCGGGACCGCGCGCGCGGACTGTGCCGCTCACCCCGCGCGACGTGGGCTCTGTGCGCAGCTAGCCCGGGCGCGGGGCGGAGCTAGCCTGGGACTGGCTGGGGCCGCCCCGCCCACGCCCGGGCCTCTGCCGGCCCCCGGGGAGGAGTTATGGTAATTGCCGTCTCAATAAGGCGCTCGGGTCCCCCCCGGCAAGCGGCGGGACTCACGGAGCGGGCGCGGCTCCCAGGCCCACGGCAGCGGTCTGCACGCCCGCGGCGGCGCAGTCTCCACCCGCGAGCCACCGATGCGCGTCCAGTGACCGGAACAGCGAGGCCCGCGCGTGGCGGGGGTGGCGGCGGCACACGCCCGGCCACCGTGACCCCAATTTTGGATTTACCGCTCGGGGGGTGGGGGGAACCTGGATTTAACTGGCGACTGTTTTGGGGGACGTCGGACGCCATGTTGTGGAAATTAACCGATAATGTCAAGTACGAAGAGGACTGCGAGGTGAGCCGGGCACAGGGGTGCAGGGGCGCAGCCCCACTCCGCCCCGCCCCACCGAGTGCAGCCCGCGAGGCCGAGGCCGGGTTGGGATCCGCGCGCAGTAGACCTCGCCTCGCGGCGGCGGCGGCGGCGGCGGCGGCGGCGGGACGGGGTGTCGTCCTGCGAACCCCGTAGCCCGTTTCTGCGGGACCCCTACCCGAGTCGGGCTCTGTCCTGAATACCCAGCCCCGGGGGCCCGGCCTGGAAGGGGTCGCCAGCGCTCACCGGTCGGGATCCCGCGAAGCCAGCGGCCCTTCTGCCCGCGGTCTCAGAAGCGCGCCCGCCTGCAGCCCAGAGACGCGGTTCTGGCGCTGGAAGTCCGAGTCCAAAGGGGTCCAATGAGGCTCCCCGCCGGCGATGCCTCTGCGGAGTGTCCTCCGCGGCGGGCTGGTCACCTGCCCCGCTATCTCCTCGGGGAAGCCAGAAAACAACTGAAGCTTGGCTTTCTAAGAGAGGTGGGGGCTGGGGCGTGCTGGGGGAGCTGGGGCCAGATGGGGCCGGGAGCGCTCGCGAGTGCTCCAGCCTGTCGGACAGGTTGAGCTAGAGTTTCGGAGAGTAGGAGGGAGGGAGGCGGCGAGCGGGAAGAGGAAGAGGACGCGGGCGGCGGGCGGCGAGAGGCGAGCGCCAGGGCCCGCGGAGAGGGGAGCCCCGGGCGGCGGGGACGCGGGAGCGCACTGCGCTCGGGGACCTCCGGGGCCGCCCCTGCTGCCGCCGCGGCCACTTCCGCTAGGGGGCGACGCCGCCGTGGCTGTCGGGTTTGCCTGCGACCCGGGGAGACGCATCTTTTAAGAATTCGGCGGAGGCGAGCGGAGCTCGCAGGCCAGGTCGCCCAGCTTTCAGGGTCGTCCTTGCCCTCTGCGCTCGGCTATGTGGGGACCCGGAGCGCGGCCGGGCACCGCGGGGCCACTCTCGGCCCGGCGCGGCTCGCGGCCCCGCGGCTGCGCGGTCCTTCCCCGGAGCCTCGGGCGGCGTTGGGAGGCTGGCACTGCCTGGGAGCGTCACCTGCCCCGAGGTCTTTGTCCGGAGGGCGTGGAAGGGAGGGTCCCTGGGGTGGGGTGGGGAAGGCGCGCCTTCTCCTCCCCCGGCTGCTTCCCCCAGCCGCGCCACTGCGACATGTGCGGGCTGAAGAGCGAACGCGCTCGCCACGATACCCCGCGCCCGCCCGCCTCCTCCCCGGGCGCCGGACCCGGCCTCAGCCCCGGCCCCTCCTGGCCCAAGGCCTGGGCTTCGGGCTTGGCACCTCCGGGCGCCTCGGGCATCGGAGCGCCCAGACCTTCGCCGCCGGGCGTGGAGGACGGTTTTCCCCAGGTCTCGGAGCAGCCGCCCCTCGGCGGGCGCCCTGCGCGCAGCTACACCCTGGGGCGCAGCGCCCCCGGGCGCCTTCCGACTCGGGGCAGAGCCTGGGGCGGGGGCGGGGGCGGGGGCGGGGGCGGGGGCGGGCCCGGGTCCCAGCGGCGCTCGGCTCGGCTCCTCTTCCGGACGCCGCCGGCCAGTTCGCCGTAGCGGGGTTTCGTACTAACCGGGTCCGCGCTGCTCCTCCTTCCCAGGATCGCCACGACGGGAGCAGCAATGGGACCCCGCGCATCCCCCACCTCTCCTCGGCCGGGCAGCACCTCTACAGCCCCGCGCCACCGCTCTCTCACGCCGGGGTCGGCGAGTACCAGCCGCCCTACTTCCCGCCGCCCTACCAGCAGCTGGCGTACTCGCAGTCGGCCGACCCCTATTCGCACCTGGGAGAGGCCTACGCCGCCGCCATCAACCCGCTGCACCAGCCGGCGCCCGCCGGCAGCCAGCAGCAGAGCTGGCCCGGCCGCCAGAGCCAGGACGGGGCTGGCCTGTCCGCGCACCACGGCCGCCCCGCCGGCCTGCTCCCCCACCTCTCGGGGCTGGACGCGGGCTCGGTGAGCTCCCGCAGGGACGCCTACCGCCGCTCCGACCTGCTGCTGCCCCACACGCACTCTCTGGACGCCGCGGGCCTGGCGGACAACCTGGGCCTCCACGATATGGCGCACCAGATGGACGACGTGCAGGTGAGCCGTGGCACCGAGGCTCCTGCGGGGGGACCTGTGCGCCCCACGGCCGGCCGGCCTCCTCCCCTCCGCCGTCCCCCACACTTAAAGGAAACCTTGTCGTTTCTCCCCCAGAATGTCGACGATCAGCACCTGCTTCTGCACGATCAGACCGTAATTCGCAAAGGTAAATAATACCGCGACCCCGACTTGTGAGGTCAGCCACTTACCAGCCGGACCGGGGACTTGGTGGCTGCCATGGGACATCGGAGGTGGAGGGGACGTCGGGGACTCAGGAGGAGGCTAGGGTGTATTGTCCGGATCAGAAAGGATTTTTTCTGACTCAAAGAAAAAGGGCTCGGGAGCCGTCTCTGACTTCGTGAGCCCGAGTTTTCTAGGGCAGCGGACTGAGTGTCGGGGTGCTCAGAGCCCTTTCTGCCTTCCGGAGTGAGGTGGTGTTGTGACTTTGAAAACTTGCGAGTGATTGGCTCTGTGACAGTTCAAACCCAGTGAGTCAAGGTGGGATTTTGTTTTCGTTATGGGAGGGGCTGCTTGATTCTGATCTTCCAGAAACAGCTCTGAAACAGTTTGTCCTGAAAAGAGCGGGGCTTCCAGAACTGTCGGGGGCTGGGTTTGGCAGGGGGAGGAAAGGGATGGGAAAAACTGGATTAGTTTGAGTGAGTGGCTCATGAAACTGAGTTCCCTACTGACAGGTTTACCAGTGTGGCTGTTTTGGGAAATGGAGTAGACCTGAATTAAAGCTGGTGGAGCTGGGCGTGGTGGTGGTGCATGCCTGTGATCCCAGGCCTGGGGAGGCTGAGGTGGGAGGAGGATGGCTGTGAGTTCGAGGCCAGTCTGGGCTAGAGAGACCCTGTCTCAAAACAAAACAAGGCTGGCTAAGGTCGGTAACTTGAATGGATGGGGGCGATGGGGTTTGGCGAACAACTGAAAAATGAACTGAAAGCTCCCAGTAAAGTAAACCCCCTAACAGAACGGGTTGGGTTGTATTTTGAACTTTACCGTTATCAGTTGTTCTGAAAAGTTTTGGCGAAAGAGTGGACTGAGACCTGAAGCCTTAGTAGTCCTGCTGAGGGGGGAAAGTCATCATGTATTTGTATTGAAAACAAATGGTCTCATTAAACAGCTTATCTGAGATGCCAAAATCCTCTGTGCTTGGGATCTGCCTCATTAGTTTCCCAAGGTGTTAACTTGTGAATTTCAGATTTGATTTATTTTTGAGGAAAGAATATAACTTTTTAAACAGTGTGTTGCAATTCAGGGTCCAGGCAGGCAGGAGGCTGTTCCTCCAGCTTGCGGTTTCCACCTGGCCGAGTGGTGCCGCGCTGGTGACCGCCAGTTCCGGTGCCTCCACAGGTCCCATCTCGATGACCAAGAACCCCCTGAGTCTCCCCTGTCAGAAGGACCTGGTGGGAGCCGTGATGAACCCCAGCGAGGTCTTCTGCTCTGTTCCTGGGAGGCTGTCTCTCCTCAGCTCCACATCCAAATACAAAGTGACCGTGGCTGAGGTCCAGAGGCGCCTGTCCCCGCCTGAATGCTTGAACGCCTCCCTCCTGGGCGGTGTTCTCAGAAGGTACTGGGGGCCCTGGGGTGGGCTAAGGCGAAGGTGTCAAAGGGCCGGGAGGTATTTTTAACATTTATGTAACTTTTTATACCTAACGCTGAATTCTAATGGGCGCAGAGAGGGGTTGGAGTGTGTTTCTTCTCTTCTAGAAAGCGCCAAGTGGAGAAAGAAGTGTTAACACAGCGCTAACAAATTACCATTTGCTTGGGATTGGATTCCGAGTAGGAGCGCAGCATCTGTACTGAGCGGAGGGGGCTGCCTGGGTTTTGTTCCCCCAGGGAGCTTTTGGGGGAGCTGTTACAGTTTTACAAGTGAAAATTTATCTGCTCCAGCACAACTTGCCATGTTCTGTGATTTTTTTTTGGGGGGGGGAGGTGATTCTAGGGAAGATTTTTGATTTTCTTTTTTTTTTTAATTGTACAAGGATTAATTAAACAAGGAGCCCATATCACATCGGATTATGACTGGAATAATGTAGATAGTTTTTGATGGCTCACGGCTTTGACAGCAGCACTTCGGGAATGGAGACTTTTCACAGCTCCTCGGCTTCTTTGCGAGTAGCCCAATTTTCTCGTTCTCAGAGCCAAATCCAAAAATGGAGGCCGGTCCTTGCGGGAGAAGCTGGACAAGATAGGGTTGAACCTCCCGGCCGGCAGGCGCAAGGCTGCCCACGTCACCCTCCTGACGTCGCTCGTGGAAGGTCGGTGCTGCTGTATCCTTGGAATGTGGCGTTTTTTAATTTGTGCTTTGTGTTGTCTTTAATACTTTTGCGTAAAGGAAGAAAAATTTTAAACAAAAACAAAAAAACAACTCTAAAGACTCCATCCCAGGTAGAGAGGATGAAAGCAATTTGAATTGTCTGGTAGGGTACAGTGAACCGTCATTTATCAAATTAAGTTATTTAAATGTCTGGCTGCATGTATATCCTCTGTTCTGGGTTCCCCAGAAAAATGTTGGTAGCTGGATATGGTGGTGTACCCCTGTTAATCCCAGCACACGGGAAGCTGAACCAGGAGGATGGCAAATTCGGGCTCACCATGAGCCATTTAGCAACACAGTGAAACCTCATCATCTCAAAATTATGAAAGGGGGGTGCTAGGGTTGTGGTTCATTGCGGAGGCCCTGGGTTCAGTCCCATTATCACCAAAAAAGGTTTAAAAAAAAAAAGGCAAAGGGGAGTTTCCTAAGAAATCACACCCTAGGGATGGCAAAACAGTTCCTACTTAAATGAGCCAGTTTTTGAAAGATGCTGCAGACCATTGGGCCGTCTGTAAACAGCCAGTTACTCATTGGTGAGCAGAAGGCTTGGGCCTGATTTTCACGGCCGCCGGAATGTTGGGATTGTGGTCAGTACACACAATGGAACTGGCCCGATTCCCACTCGATTCTTCCCATCAAAAGGAAAAAGCAATGGAGCCCCCAGTCAGCAAAAGAGCTCCTGTCCCCACCCATCACATCGGAGTAGGTGGCATTTCAGTTTCCTGAGTGGGAAACCTTCCTGCCCCCCCCCCAGTCTGGAAGGTAGCCAAGAATGCAGCACAGCCTATAAAAGGGGGCCAGGGAGAAGTCAATCATTTTTCTTTAAAAAAAAAAAAAAGTGAAATCAGCAGCACATTGTTCTGGGAACACTATGCCGAGGGTGGGTGGGTGCTGGGCTGCACCCCAGCGGGGCGGTCAGGGTGCTCCTGTGAGCTGCTCAGGCTGAGGAGAGCTTGCCCTTGGCGGAGGCCCCCTTCCTCCTTAGAGGGCCTGCGGAGGTCAGGGTGTGGGGCGGGGGCTGCCTGTGGGAACGGCCGTCGGCAGGGAGGACACAGATGGCAGGGAGTTTCCTCGTGCCGGGGGCACCCAGTGCTGTCTGCTGGGCTGCCTCGCCAGCCGGACAGGGGTGCTGCGTGGAGGGTGCGCCCAGAGAATGGCTTGAAGCCCGAGCCCCCATGGCCAAGGGCCCCCTCCAGCCATCAGGGTTTCACAAGGCTCTAGTCTTGCACTCTGTGCCAGGAGAGAGAGGCACCGCCCCCTCTGCTCCCCCAGTATCGTGGACAGGGGGAAGCAGTGTTCGAAGCTGGTGTTCTGAAGCTCTTCCCATTCATTTCCAATAAGAAGCTTGCTCCCCAGCTTTTTGTTTTTGGGTTGGGGTTTGTATTGTTTGAGACAGGGTGTTTGTCATTATATAGTCCAGACTGGCCTTGAGCTCACCGTGTACCTCAGGCTGGCCTCAAACTCGCACCGATTCTCCTGCCTCAGCCTCTCCGGTGCTGGGATTACAGGTGTGAGCCGCCATGCCTGGCACCCCTTCCTTAAACAAAAACAAAAACAAAAAAGAAAGAAACATACATTCTAGAACTGTGCTCCCCTCAATAACAGGGCTCCTTTTAAAAAAAAAAAAAATGAAGCCAGGCCTGGCGCACGCCTGTAATCCTGGCACTCTGGGAGGCTGAAGCAAGAGGATTGCAAGTCTGAGCACAGCCCTAGCAAGTTCAGTGTCCGCCAGGACTGCCGAGCCAGACCTAATCCTGTGCCTCTCAGAGCAAAACCCAGTGCTGTCAAAGACTTGACCAGTTTTATTTGAGCAGACCTGCTCATCTCCCTTGAATGTTTCTGCTTCCCACAGTTAGGCTGATCAGGAGAAAGCACAGGCGTGTCTGATTATCCCTTCATCATGACAGGGACTGTGGATTTCTTATAAGCACAGTTAATATTATCTGAGTTAAAAATCCAGGAGTCCTTACCGTTCCCACGGTATGATCATCACTCCCTTCAGTATTCCTGGGGTAGGGCGCCGGCCCCAGCACCTGGAGCTCCGCCTCTCCTTGAGAGTAGTTGCCCTGCGTTGGCTTTCATTTTAGAATGCAGAGTGACTGGGGCCAGGGGATATAGCTCAGTGGCACAGTGCCCTCCTGGAAAGAATGAGGTTCTGAGTTCAAGTGTCGCACCAAAAAAAAAGCAAAATGTCTGATAGTGAATGCCAGAAAAAGAAGGAAAGGACAGTTCACCAGCAGTGACCATGGTCATCGCAGGCTAACTAAACCTGTTGTGGTTGGTGATCCTTCTAGGTGAAGCAGTTCACCTGGCCCGCGACTTCGCATACGTCTGTGAAGCCGAGTTTCCTAGTAAAGCGGTGGCTGAGTATTTAACCAGACTGCATCTCGGAGGAAGGAATGAGATGGCAAACAGGAAGAATATGCTTCTGGCTGCACAGTAAGTATCCAGGTGGCGCTTGAGCTTGAATTTGGGGGTCCAGAGCAGTCCCCTGGGCTCCTAAAACAGGAGCATTCATGAAATACGATGTAGCGGAAGAGGTTGGCAGGAGGCTGCTTTCAAAAGCCAGGTATATTCAGCCCTTTACTGTGGATCGAATCCAGAGAACCTGAGCTATGTTCTCATCCAGTTCAATTTCATTTTTGAGACAGGGTCTTCTTCCTAAGTTGCCCAGGCTGGGCCAAGACTTTCAGTCTTGCTTCAGCCTCCTGAATAGCAAGACTTGTTTTCTTTTTCTTTTCTTTTTTTTTTTTAAGTATAAAAATCCAGGGGAAATCACAGGAGGTTTGAGCAAATTGAGTGTCTCAGAAAGTCCTCAGTGTAGCTGTGGAGTTGCACTTAGAAACCAGCAGTAAGTTGATTTTTTTTTTTTTTTTTTAAATCAATTCAACGGAGCAGAGCTGGTCACCTCGGGAAAGGAGGTGGAAGGGCAGTGAACCAGCCTCTGCAAAGGGCACGCACTTCTCGGGGTGAGGATTTTCTAGGCTCCTGATGGGGGTTTATGTGTTGGAACTAATTTTGTACCAACATAAACTGTCCCTCAACTTGGAGGTCCTGGTGACCTTGGCCAGCTGATTAGGGTTAATCCTGTTATCTTTTCTAATTGCAGTGGAGATTAAATGAGATGGTGCTTAGAAAGCCCTTACTTAGCTCAGGGCCAGGCACGGGATAGGTGCAGTACACTCGTGACTGTCCCATCCAGCAGCCTGTACCCCTGGGACAGTCCGGAGGTTCAGATCAGAGTTGCCCGGCAGTGACACGGAAGAGGCAGCAGCTCATTACAGGGCTCTGTCTGCGGCTCAGCCGCCGCCATGGCGCTTCCGGTCCAGGTGCTGGCTCAGGGTCCTTGGTTCCTTGCGCCTCACTTGGGAAATGCTAAACAGAGCTAACGGGACCCCACTGACCATCTCGTTCGCAGGCAAGTGTGCAAGGAGTTCACTGACCTCCTCAATCAGGACCGGACCCCCAACGGCAACAACAGGCCCACCCCAGTCTTGGAGGCGAACATCCAGAACTGCTTGTCCCATTTCAGCCTGATTACCCACGGCTTCGGCAGCCAAGCCATCTGCGCCGCAGTGTCGGCCGTGCAGAACTACATCAAAGAGGCCCTGATCATGATAGACAAGTCCTATATGAACCCTGGAGAGCAGAGTCCCGCGGATTCTAACAAGACTCTGGAGAAAATGGAGAAGCACCGTAAGTGACAGTGGGCCAGTGCAGGAGCGCAGGAGAGCCAGCGAGGGAAAGGACTTCGAGCGAGCTCGACGCCGCCCACGCCCAGCAGTCTGCGGAGCCCTGGAGCCCGGGGAGGAAGACCCCGTTACCTACCTGATCTGTCTGTGCCTGGCTCGACGGCGATGCTGATTTTTCCCCCTTGGACTGGTTCATGTTGATTTCTCAAGCCTTGAAGTATCTGACTCTGGACATTGGATCCCAAGGGAACAAGTGCTGGGTTTTGCTTTTGTTACGTATTAAACATTTATACTTTGGAACCCTAATCATCCTTTCCCTCAAAGTGGTGCTACAAGTTTTAAAATCAATAAACTGCCTGGGCCTCACGAGAAACCGTATACTTGGCTGTTGTAATGTCAACTTGACTGACATTCACAGATCGACAGCTTATTGTTTTTCAGTGTTAAGATACAATGGCTGGTTTTTGCATCCACTAAGTATTTATCATAAAACAACAAGTATTTATCTAGGTTCTTGAGCGATGACATCCTCCAGCGAGAGGCAGAGGTTCCGGATGCTTGGCACTGGGTTAACGGGTGGTATTTGACACACTTTGAACCCCAAGTTCAAAGGGGGCCTTCTGATTTTAGAAAACTTGTAGAAACAAAGCCTGCTGATTTTGTTTTTTGTCTTGTTTTTTTTTTTAAACTTCAAAAGTTAACTCTTTAAATGGGAAACCCTTGGAAATGGACCTGTTTCCTGTAAGGTACTAAAGCTTTATTTGCTTATTTATTTCAGATCTTGATTTTTTTTTTTTTGAGTAAACTTGAAAAGGGTAGGCATGAAGCATGGCAGCTGCCTGTCGCCCATGTTGTGTGTACAGATTTTATTTATGCATAATTTAATGGGGTCTGTAAATAACTTGTGTACTTCCTATGACTTTTTGAGAAATGGGATGCGATTTTAATATTAACTTTTAATGGTGAGGGGGTAATCTATAGCACATCTTTAGACTTTATCGTGTACACAGGGTATTATGACTTGAGAAGATACTGGGCTTCGTTCTCGGGTTGGAAGATTATATTTAATTGGAGGTCAGAAAGCAATAACTTTGCATCTCATTCCTGTGGGCTCAACCCTGGGCTGTGCGTGCGGGTAGAGTTTGTGTGGCTGAGGAGATGTGGAACTGAACTCTTCCTGCCAATCAATGTCCCTCAAATAATTGCTGTGTATGGTACTTGTATAATAAAAGTATTCTCAGTAGAATCTGTGAATGTCTGATTCTAACTTGATTTTTTTTTAAAAGTCCCTCAGATGAGTGGAACAGTAGAGCTGACTTCTGGTTTGGATGGGGTCTTAATAGACTAGGCTGATGAGGAAAGTTACGTGTGCTACGGAGAGACCCAAAAT
Source organism: Dasyprocta punctata (assembly GCA_004363535.1). Lineage (NCBI taxonomy): Eukaryota > Metazoa > Chordata > Mammalia > Rodentia > Dasyproctidae > Dasyprocta > Dasyprocta punctata. The sequence goes on along the minus strand of RJWM01022508.1, from coordinate 8,727 downwards.
CGTGTTTTCTCTCCCAAGTGAGGCTGTTTAGTTGCTTTAGGTCTTTATCATCAGTGTCATCGGGGGAATGGTGCTGCTTTGGGAGGACTGGAATGGGACAGTTGGCATCTGAGACTGAGTGACCAACTGTTTCTCAGTGGTGAGAATTGAACCCAGGGCCTTGGACATAGGCAGCCCTGACAGGGTCAGCGTTTTGATAACAAGGTGTGCTGTAAGGGTCTTCTGAGGCCAGTCCCTCGCTGTGCTGTCCTCGGTTCTCAGGTGACAGTGCAGATGGGGTGGACACAGCCGGGACAGGTGCTTGTCAGGCAGCTGCCTCTCAGGAGGACGTGGCACTAACTCCAGTGCAGGCAGGAGTGGTGCAGGCCGCAGGTGTTGTCGCTGCGTGGAAATTCTCCATCTTCAGGGACAAGCGTCTGTCCCTGTGCCCAAGGAAGTCATCCAGACCGCTCTGCGTGCCACCTGGCAAGTCAGAAGTTGGGTCTCCATGCACTTGGGGAGTGCAGGGGTCTGATAGGGGTTGTGGACTTGCTGGACGTCTGCAGGAATCTTGGATGCACCTCTCTAGGACTGGATTTCCAGCTGAAGTGGCCTGGCGTATCTATCCCCCAGGAAGTGATAACGTTTATAGTTTGGCACGTGTGGCTGGCCTTCAAAGGGAAGTGGAAGCAAAAAGATTTTCCACGTTGGATCAGGCCTCTACCTCAAGTCCGGTCTCATAATTCTTATTTCACAGTTCTCCACTCAGGGCTCGGCAATTCCTGACTCGGTGTTGGCACTGGTTGCTGTTAAGTAATTTAAGCCCTGCCAACCTAATGCTTTGCTCTTGGCAGCTTGGCCTTGGCCGCTGAACATTCCCATTAAGTTGGATTTATCTGGCTGATATGTCAGGATCACAAGCGCTTCGCTTCAGAGCGGTGAAAAGAGGTCTTAGGTTGGCAGTTATTTCTCAATCAAGGCTTAACACATGAGGTGTTAAAAGGAAGACGTGGGGGCCCAGAGCTGAAGGGAGAAGGATATTTGTTAGCGGCAAGCTCGCTTTGGGACCAGAGGCTGGCTTTTCGGAGCTGTGCCCAATTGCAGTGCAGACAGCGCCCTGGAAACGCCCCAAAGTCAACCAGGGATCGAGGTGAGTCATGAACAGGGCTCCTAGGCCCGGCCCCCACCGGCTTCTCCTTTACCCTCATTCCCACTGGAAATGCAGGGGCGGCCACCGGTCCCTAAAACGACAGGTTCTTCACACCTCGGAGCCGATGCTGGGAAAGCAGAAGCAACCAAGCCCGAGGAGGAAGGGCCTTCCTGACAGCTCGAGGCTTTTCTGCTGTATGAAATCGAGGAGTCCTGCCCTCCAGCACCGGCACTGGGCACCAGGTGACCCTGCACTTCTTCAGGAGCCGAGGGCTTGGCCTCGAGGCCCCGTGAACAAGGAGGCCTGATGTGTCCAGCGGGCCACCCGCCTGTCCCACAGCTGGGCTTGGTTTTTAATAAGGTACAGGGTGGCGCTGCTTCCAGGGGAGAAAGTGGCTTCCTTTTCGTCTCCCGGCTGCACTGAAGGACGCTCCATCCCACTGCCTGGGAGGAGTCCGAGCCTACTCCGGGGCGGGCCTCCTCTGTGGCTGCCGACTCCAGGAACCCCGGTCCTACCACCTGACAGCACCCCGGGCTTTCCATAGCAGCTCACAGTGCCGTTTTATTTCCCACCTGTGTATGGTTTAGGTTGTGAGTTAGCAAGGGACAATTAAATCTGTTTCTTATTTGACACAATTCTGTAACACCTGTCCTTCTCTTTTGACGGGGGCTGTAGTGTCAGAGTAAACCCTGAGACCTGAAGCTCCTGCGTTTGACCAGGCATAGTGATCCCAGCACCCTAGGAGGCTGAGGCAGGAAGGATCATAAATTTGAGCCCAGCCGGGACTATCGCAAAATAAAAAGGGCCGGGGTATAGCTCAGTGCAAAGACCCTGGGTTCAATCCCCAGCACTGCAACAACAACAACAAAAAAGTGAACCGAATTTGAATGTTAAAAGGTAAAACGAAGCAAGGTAGGGTCAAGGGGGTAAGAAACAGAGACCTCCTCCCACACCCACTGCCTGGTCTCCCCGGGGGGCAGTGGCCCTTGTGCATGCTGATGACCACTGAGTATTTCTTTCTCCCATCTTTTCCTTTTGCAGGTGGGCACTGTGGTCCCCTGCGGTTCTTTCCCTGCCTCTACAGGCTGTGGGAAGCGGAGAGGGTGTGGCTGGAGTGTGTTTACAGAGGGTGGAGCTTTCGGCTGGGCCCCGCAAGGTGGGCAGTGACCCTTAGCAAAGTCTCCTCTGCCAGCCTGGCGCTGTGGGCGGGGAGGGTGGAGATAAAGGGCCACTGCTTTCGACACTGGCTGCCGCAACACCCAGATGAGCCTCCCCGGGAGCAGATGTTGCTCTTGGACGACGCCAACCCCACCTTCCTCGGATCTCAGTAGACCTCGGGCTCCTCTGCCAGGTGCCTGTCTTCATCGGCGTCTCTGACATCTTCAGGTCACATCTTAGTGACCCCTGGAGCCGTCAAGATCTGGTTTTGCCAGCACAGTCTGGTGTCGTGCCCAGGGTCCCCACTGATAGCAAGAGCAAGACGCACCACACCTCCAAAGCCTTTGTCCGCTGCTCAGGTGAGACGGGCTCTGCAGACACCAGCGACCTTAGGACCTGAGAAAAGTACTGCCTTGCCTGAGAACGTGTTTCATGGAATGCTCGATTATTTTTGGCACAGCTCTAAATAATTTCCCTGCTTCTTTTGGATAACATCTTGATGGGGGGAGACGGGAAGAGGGAAAGCTTGAAAAGGCACAGTGCCAGGGACCTGTCCAGGGAATGGCTTATTGTTTGTTTTTCGTTGTTGTTTTGGTTTGGTTTTGGCTTTTTGAGACAGAGTCTCGAGAGCGTTGCAGTGCCGGCTGGAATGGCGCTCACACTGGGGCCCGGGCTGGCCTGGAATGCTCAGCGTGCTGGGGTCGCAGGCATGTGCTACCACGCCCAGCTGATGGCTTTGTTAGCAATGCTTACAAAGTCAGATCTCTCTCAGTTGTTTGTTGTTGTTGTTGTTGTTCTTAAAATGCATACAGTGTTGCTTTTCTCCACATTTCCCAAGAAGAGGTCTTTGCCTTAAGAATGCCCCTGTCCTGTGAGGATGAGTCGGGCGGGCTGCGGATGTGCTGACGTCTGACCGCTGCTGAGGCTTCAAGGTCTTTGGGGCGTCCTGGGTGTCAGGGGTTTCACGGTGTCCAAGAAGCGGTGAAGTCCTAACCCCCAGTACCTAAGACTGTAAAGGGCTGCTGCAGGTAAGTAAGATGAAGTCGGACTGGAGGACAGCAGGCTTTGGCCCATACGATTATGTCCCTATCAGACGCAAGAGGCTGGGTGTGTGGCACATGCCTGTAATCCCAGCACTCAAGAGGCTGAGGCAGGACGATCACAAATTTGAGCCCAATCTGGAGCACTTAGTAAGATTCCATCACAAAAGAAAAAGGTTTTAAAAGGCTGGGGAGAAGCTGGGCGTGGTGGCGCACGCCTTTAATCCCAGCACTCGGGAGGCTGAGGTAGGTGGAGCGTTGTGAGTTCGAGGCCGGCTTGGGCTACAACACTAGTGCAAGGCCGGCCTGGGCTACATAGTGTGACCCTGCCTCAAAAAACTAGGGCTGGGAGTTTGGCTCAGTGGCTTAAGTGCCTGCCTGGCAGGTGTGAGGTTGTGAGTTGAATCCCCTGTGCCACCAAAAAAAAAAAAAAAAAAGAGGCTGGGTATGGTTGTCCTGGGTTTAGTTTCCAGTACCACATGCACATCCCCCCACACACATATATACACATACCCACACACACCCATCCACCCACCCACACACACACACACGTATATACACATACCCACACACACCCATCCACCCACCCACACACACACATCCAAAGGCATCTGGTAAGAACAGTAAGAAACTGTCAGAAAAAGAATAAAGGATCTTTTTGACATTTTGGCAAACAAACAAACAAAAAAGAAAGAAAGAAAGAAAAGAAAAAGAAAAAAGAAAAGAGGAAAAACGGAAGGAGTGAGTCACCACGCGAGAAGGATCCTCCCAGGGTTTCGGAGGTGCCTGGCGCAGTGGACATCTCGGCAGGACCACAAGACCGCAGATCTCTGTGGTTCCGGTTCCGGGTCCTTTGAGAGGGACACTCTCTGCATGAGGCCGGGAAGGCCGTCTCCTCACTGTCCAGAGAGAGGGCTGCTAACCCATTCCTCCCTGGCAACTGCGGGGCCGAGTGGGGACACTCCCTTGGTGGTGGCTGCCTTGGCCACAGCCTGGTCTTCCCAGAGCAAGTCGGCTGCTTGGAGTGTTGGCGACCCAGCTCCCTGGTCCAGAGCAGACCCAATCCCGAGGTCAGTTTCTGTCTGTCCTTGGCCAGGACCATGGAGTAGTTCCTCTGGGTCTCCCCACACTGGCCGCCCGGGGAACTCACTGCGCATCTTGGGGTCCCCGCAGCACTCGGAAAGACTAAACGCCCTGCCCTGCTGTGGCCCGGGACCCACTGAACACCAGCGGCGGGAGCAGGATCCAGGAATCTGTGTCTCTCCTGATGAGCGACCGACTCAGGTTTTGCTAGTCCAGTTCACACCACAGAAGGAACGCACTCGCAGAGGGCAGCTGGCACTGTGCGTGGGACATCTGACCTCCCGAGTCCCCTTCCCCCTGGCCCCGCCTAGCGCCTCTCAGTCTTCCTCCTGTTTGCCCAAGGTGGCTCTCTTGATGACCCCAACCGGGAGCTGAGCTTAGGAACCACTGCCGGTATCTCCTGGTGGCGGAGTTGTACTGGGCCACGTCCTCCTGGAGCGGGGACACCGCTAGCTCTGCGTCTCCAGCATCCTCTCCAGGCGGCGGCAAGTGGCTCCTGCTGCAGCTGCGGCCACCCTGGCTGGGACGCTCAGGCCTCAGTCGCCGGGCTCCTCCAGCAGGAAGGCAGGGCCTCTGGCTCACCAGGCACTAACTAGCTCAGCCCAGCACTGTGCTGACGCCCGAGCTGGGGATAGCGGGGGTCTCAGGGACGGGTCACGCAGAGAGCGCTTCCGGGCGCCTCCTGCGGCTCGGGCCGTGTGTGCATCCAAGCCGACCCAGTGTAAGGAGCACTTAGGGAAGGGGTGTCAGGCCGTGTAGACGGTGCCTCTCTGTACCCACTGCGGCACACCAGCTCTCAGACCCAGAGGTAAACTGGTCTAACCGTGTTGTTCACAGGTAGGGAATCTGAGGCCTAAAGCAGTGGCTTTCCCACGTTCACTCGATTCAGGGCTGCGCCTTGCCGGCCTCGCTCAGCCCTGGGTCCCCCTCCCTTTGAAGGCCTCCTGCCGAGCACCTGATCGGGCAGAGCCAGGGGCAGCTCAGGGCCCAGCGCCCTCACCAGCATGCAGCCTGTTTCCCAGCGAGGGTAGTGGACGGCACGCAGGGAGAGCTGCTGGACAGGCAGTGCACGACGGGCATCAGGGAAGGACAGAGCGCAGAGAAGGGGCCGGGAGCACGGGGGGCGGGCAGCGTGGCCGAGCCGATGAGGGACGAAGGGACGGTCACACCGTCTCTCCCGAGTGGCTTTGCCAGGCAGCGAAACGCAAGTCCAAACTGGCTTCTAGGGTGGGCAAGGCTCAAGGTTCCATCCCCGGCTCCTGGAGAAAGAAGGAAGAAATATTCTAGACAGAGTCACATAAAAATCCAGCAGAAACCTGCGGATGAGAGAGAAAGTCAGAGAATAACAAGAAAAGAGAATTTCAGTGAGGTCTGCGGAGGCCCCAGGTGGAGAGAGCATGGTTTGTTCACAGAGGACTGGTGGCTGGAATTCAGGGGTGGGAGCCACAGCTGTGAGGAGCAAGCGAGTCTCGCTTCCAGCCACCCTGGGGAGGCCACGGAGCTCCCAGAAGTTACATTCACTCAGCCACTGAGTGGGGAACAGACTGAGCTATGTGTGTGATCCGGTCCTGCCCCCTTCTCCCAAGCACTAAGCCCGCCGTGACAGTGAACCCTGATTGTCACTTGACTGACTGACTGACCACTAGGACATCAATAAAGCACACCTCCGGGTGTCTGGGGACATGGCCTTGGGAACTGTATCTAGTCCCGAGTCCCTTTCTCTACTCTGCTTCCCAGATGCATAAAGCGAGCAGCTTTCCTCTGCCATGCCCTTCCGCCAGGAGGTCTCTGCCTGGAGCTCATCGCCCAGGGACCGAAACCTCTGAAACCCTGAGCCAAAATAAACCACTCTTCCCCTAAGTCGCAGGTGTCAGGTGTTCTGTCCCAGCAATGAAAGGCCGACCAACACACCAGCCCTTCTCTGCGCCTCCTTAGTGTGGAGGGATGGAAGCTGGCTGCCTCTGCTTCCCCGTATCAACAGATGTTTGCTGAATGCCTCCTCGATGCTGGGCTCTGTCTCGGCAAGGACTCTGGCCCTGCCTGCATGCCCTGGTGGAGCCAGACAAAAAAACAGAAAAACAATCCACAGAGCAGCGACACTGGGAAGAAAACAACGCAGAGACTGGGAAGGCTTGTTTCAGACAGGTGTAGTCAAGGCAACTCCTTGGAGGAGGTGACCTTGAGCTGAGCCCAGCTGATCCAGCAAGGAGAGACACAGCCTGCGGGGTGTGCCTCCCGCAGCGAGTTCTGCCCACCTGAGATCATCCAGCCAGACCTCAGGGGTTACCTCACCTCGCCCTCCTGACTGAACAGTGGGCTTCACTGCCCCAGCCCAAGACATACTGGTACTGCGGGAGGTCAGGGGAGCCAGGCCATGTGACACCTGGAGCGGTCACCCTCGAGGCAGTTATCAGCCACACTGCAAGAGCTGTGTGCTAGATCCTGCCCAGATCTGGGAGGGGAGCTAGGGGAACCACACAGCGCCGGGCATGACAGTGCACGCCTGTAATCTCAGCTACTCGGGAGGCTGAGGCAGGAAGAATACAAATGCAAGGTTTGTCCTGGTCCACTTAGCAAATCTGTTGTCTCAAAATGCTACAAAAGGGTTGAGGATGTGGCTCAGAGGTCCCTGGGTTCAGGCCCCAGTGCAGCACGAAACTAAACAAAACAAAAAACAGCAGACCCGGAAGCTTTTTGTAGAAAGCGATGCTAAAATGAGGGGAGGGCCACTCAGGGCGGGGTGAGAATCAGGCTGTCGCTGGTCACCTCCAGCGGCGCGACCTGCGTGCTCCCCCAGGGCTCTCACAGCCCCGGCCCGGGAAGTCTGTGCAGTCGTCGCCGAGGCTTGGGCGCCTGCGCCAGCGTGGGTCTCTGCAAACGGCGCGCCCTCTGCGGGCTCCGCCCCTTTCCGCTGGATCTTTGCATTTACCCTCAGCCAAGCGTTTGTCTTCTTTTTGAAAAAAAAAAAAAAATTCTTGAGTAGGCATTTTGTGCTCAGGGTTCCAAATTCACAAAAATCCAGCAAAAAGTCTTCCTCCCAGTTCCCCTTCCGGGAGGCAACCAGTGCTTCGGGTTTCTTGTGCCTCCTGCCAGGCAGTCTATAGAAACAGGAGCAACTAATACATGTGTATTTTACACCAGTGGTAGCATGTGATATGTATTTTGTGCTTTGCTTTTCTTCCCTCAGTATTAAAGGTCGACCCCAGGCCCTACACCTCTCAGGCAAAAGCTCTCCCTCTTAGCTGTGTCCCCAGGCCCTTTTATTTTATTTTGGGACAAGGTCTCTAATTTGCCCAGGTTGGTGTCAGACTTGCGATCCTCCTGCCTCAGCCTCTTGGCAGGCAGCTGGGGTTCCAGGTGCGTGCCACCATGCCTGGCTTGTACTTTGTTTTTTAAACTAACACATTTCTGAAATCATTTCCAAGAGCCTTAAAAATAGCAACGATGATGTCTTTATTTACTGTTCACTACCTGGCAGGCATTGTACCAGCCACCCACGGGAGTGATGGATGTCGACAGGACAGTGCGCACATGCAACCCAGTCCTCAGGAGCTGAGGCAGGACGATCACGAGTTCGAGGCCAGCCTGCGTTACACACCTAGCCCCATCTCAAAAACAAAACACAAACTAGGCGTGGTGGCACATGCTTGTGATCCCAGCAACTTGGGAGGCTGAGGCGGGGGCTCGCTGAGAGTTCAAAGCCAGCCTGAACTGCAGAGCCAGATTCCGTCTCAAAAACAAACAAGTAGGGATGAACAATGCACATCTGATGATGGAGACTGTCCTCCCTTCCCATGCTTTGCAGGGAGGTCCCTCGCTCCAAACACTTCCCCACAACTTCCGCTTTGCTTTTTGCCTCGGAGGCAGCACAGCCTGGCCAGGAAATGCGCGGACCCCGAGAAGGACCAGCTCGGATCCCACCTACTTCTGCCACCTTCCTGGGTGCAGCCAGGACCCGAACGCCCAGTCCTGTGTGAGCAGGGTGCGCATGCGTGAGCACAGCCCAGCGCAGCTCCTCCCATGACCTGTGACATTTGTCCGGCCGTGTGACCCTCTGCGGTCTATTCCGTCGCGCACGGACGTGTGCTGTTGTTTCCAAGCTGCATGAGTGGGTGCTGTGCGAATGAGCACCCCAGAGATGATTGGGCGGATGATGGCACTAGGAGTCCTCTGTCCTAAGGAAACGAAACCATCCGAGGATGCGCGCATTCCCGCGAGGGCTTTGAGCATGCGCTGTTTGCTTCTGGACGCCTCTTCCCACCTTTCTCCACTCCTCGCCCCGTGCTAGGTACTACTAACATTTCCTTAAAAAAAAAA
>RJWM01022507.1:0-33595 GCA_004363535.1 Dasyprocta punctata | reverse complement strand
CCTTGCGCCTGCCAGGGCAAGCGCTTAAGCCACTGAGCCAAACTCCCGGCCCTGGTTTTTTGAGGCAGGGTCGCACTATGTAGCTCAGGTCGGCCTTGCGCCGCGTTGTAGCCCAAGCCGGCCTCGAACTCACAACGCTCCGCCTACCTCAGCCTCCCGAGTGCTGGGATTAAAGGCGTGCGCCACCACGCCCGGCTTGTATTTGTTATTTTGAGGCAAGGTCTTGCTAAGTTTCCCAGAGTAGGCTGGAAATTGCGATCTTCTTACCTGAGGCTTCCAGAATGCTGGAATCACAGGTGTGTCCCACCACATTGGCCACATTGATACATAAAAATTTTGCCTTCACAGTAGTTTTAGGTTTTACTCCAGAGAGTTTATATTCATTCACTTTCTGCTTGGAGAAAAAACTTTATGCTCAGTAATCTTTAAGTGGATGTGATGTTCTGCATGCTCTAATTTGTGCTGGAGTTATAAATGCAAAGCTTTTATAAAACTTTCTGAGCAAATTAGTAGTTAGTATTGAACATATGTGTGTATTAGGTGCTGTCATAACAGTGCTATGTGTGACAGGTTGTGTCACCTAGGAAGCAGATTCTAGAGATGCTTTTCAAAATGCAAGAAATTTGTTAGGAAGTGTCTTTGGGATTAATGCCTGTGGAGAAGGGCTTAGGGGAGGACTGGCTATCAGGGGAAGGTAGGCTGTGATGCAGTCTGAGTGAAGGCCTCATCTGACTCCACAGGATATATCGAAGGTTTGTCTCTGTCGCACCTTTCATCCTTGAGTGTAGGGAACCCAAAAGTAACCCGAGCAGAAACTTTAACTTGTGGTAATTGTATTGAAAACCAAGGGGAGGAGTACTGTGTTTGTAGTACTTCTAACAGCTAGGTAAATTCTCTCTTCTTAAAGGGGTTGGGGGGTGATCCATTGCATTGCCTCAAATTTCTATGGGTTATAGCAACAAATATTGGTTTCTGATACACTCATCTGCAAATTGTCAAGGATTCTGGTAGACTACCTTGAGCTGACATAAGTGCCAAGCTACATGTTGGGTCTAAATCTGCCTTATGTAGCTCTCATCCTATGTGTACCACAGTCAGTAGCACAAGAGGGCAATACCAGATGCACAGACACATGTCAAGTCTCTGTTAAGGTCACATATCTTAATACTGTACTGGCAACCGAGTCACTTGGGCAAGGTGCACATGAGTGGGGTGAGAGAATAGTTTCCTAGGTTCAAGGGAAAGAGTGAGTATTTGCTGAACAACAATTCAGTTTACCGTGGTGTGATTCTGCTTAATGAACAAAAGATGAGAATTCCACTGCCAAGATTTCCTTGTCAGTCTTTTTCCTAAAATACTTCTATTTGTCATTTCCATCTGTTATGAATGAGATGAAATGTGACAACACCTTCACCACTTATTGGCAGAGAGAACAGCTTGTGCTGGGTGATGATTTTTAAAATTTAGATTTGAATGGTTCTTGCAATGTGTGTATCTCTATTGGAAAGATGGTATTTTTGCAAAGTATCTGGAGGAAAGACTTCAGGAGTTTTATGCTTATTAAATTTTTTATTTTAAATTGAGTTACACATATAGTAATGTGTGTATAGTCCTGTACTTTGTTGTACATTTTATAAATTTATGTGTGCAAATAATATGTGATATAGATAAAGTATATCAGTATTCCAAAAGTTTCCCTTCATGTCCTTTGCCAGCCAGTATTCTGACTTTATTCACCATTGATTAGTTGTTCCTGTTTTTAAACTTGTCTGGATCTTTACATTTTTATGGTCTTGGTGATGAATCTTAAGTGTTTGTTTTATGTGTCATAGTACTATGTTCTTTTACACAGTATGTTCTTCTTTTCAGTTTCTCTATTGGATATTGTCTCTTTGTGGTAGAAATTATATTTATGCTGTACTTAAACATTTGTGTGTTTGTTTTGTTTTATTTTGTTTTGTTGTTTTGGTTTGTGTTTTTGAGACAGGGTTTGCTGTGCGGTTCAGGCAGCCTTGTAGCCCATGCAGGTCTCGAATTTGCAACCATCCTCCTGCCTCAGCCTGCCAAGTGCTGGGATTACAATCATGTGCCACTATGCCTAGCTAGTTAAAGTTTTTGAAAAAGGGTAGAGTTAAGAGTGTATAAAAATTCATTTAAAAGAAACATCTATCTTTGTCAAAAGATGAGATTAGTATGGACTTCTAGCAAATAATGTGATTCTCTATACCTTCCATTGTTATCTTTGGTTTCAACAGAATTATGCCCTGGGAGTCCCACAGTACACAAGCCTGGTGAGATGTTCACTTTCTACCCTGTGGAATAGTACTGCATTCTGCACTGGGCTGAGGTTTACATGTGGACTGGAGAGGTTTTGAGTGGTTGGTGTAGTATTAGCTGAGACAAATGCATTTAATTCTGTATCTTTTGGTTTCAGAGTACCTGTTAATTATAAAAATTACTTTTGTCTCTTGAGACATGTCATCATCGGTTAAGTTGTATTACCGAATTTTCAAAGTCATTTAAGCTTTTAGGTTTGTTGGTTGGCTTGTTTTTTGTTGTTTTGAGACACAGGATCTTTCTATGTATTTTACACTGGCCTTGAACCTGCTTCAGGCCTCCTGCCTCAGCTTCCCAGGTGCTGGGATTATAGGTGTGTACCACCACACCCAGCTTAATCTTTTAGTTTTGTTATCAATTATTAATTTAGGAAGTTATAAAATAATGATGATGGGATATTGTTAATTGAAAGGATCTCGAAGATGTTGATCTTTTCAATTTCATAGATCAGTTATTCAGAAACTAATTAGCTTCAGAGATGATGTAAAAGTACATGAAAGTAAATGCCAAATTGAAATTAAATTGCAGAGTCTACTTAATGAGTTTAGCTAGAGAAGTAAAGTTCAGTTGATATCGTATTTTATGGAGCACAAGCAGGGAATCAAGATCAGTTCTGAGATTTTTGCAATCTCTGCTGCAGAAGGGTGAGAAGCCAGATGTGCTAGTGCACAATCGTAATCCCAGCATTCAGGCCCCTGCGTCCAGAGGATTGCAGTGCCAGCCTGGGGTATATATACTGAGTTCCAGGCCAGTTTGACTATGTGGCGAGACCCTGACTCATACCTGTGTGCCACCCCTCCACCTACCCCCACAAAAGAAGAAGGGTGAGAAGAAATTCACTTGAAAGTTAACTATTCCGTGACTGTGACACACATGCAGCAAGACTGTACATGGTTAGTGGGCTTGGTGATCATAACTAGGAAATTGATAATGAAATCTCTGCTTGGCTTTTGTTTAGTAGAATCCAGTGATTTAAGTGAGAGGTCAACCCTAGTTAAAGCAGTTTAGTTACTATTTCTAAACTTGTTTACATATTCTAAATACTGCATTAGCTTTGCCAGTAGATTCACACATTCTTTGTTTTTTTTTTTTTTTTTTTTTTTTTTTGCGGCACTGGGGATTGAACTCACAACCTCGCGCCTGCCAGGGCAGGCGCTTAAGGCACTGAGCCAAACTCCTGGCCCTGGTTTTTCAAGGCAGGGTCGCACTGTGTAGCTCAGGCCGGCCTTTGCTCGCGTTGTAGCCCAAGCCGGCCTCGAACTCACAACGCTCCTCCTACCTCAGCCTCCCGAGTGCTGGGATTAAAGGCATGCGCCACCACGCCCGGCGATTCACACATTCTTATTCAGCGTAAATATATACTGTTAGTGTATACTGGGCTAGCAATTTTTCTTGTTATATATATTAATTGATATTTGAATTTATTTTATGTTCTCACGGAAGTAGGGAACCTTCCACAGTTCCTGCTACATATTCAGGGATCACTTAAATAGTAATTTTTAAGAGACGAAATTGTTCTGTAGAAGTGAAGTATCTCCATCTGTGAAGTTATTAATAAATAGCAGAAGGTACTTTGTGTAAAAGATGAAGGACTTGGTGTTCATGTGTTAGAAAGTCTGGGTGGGAAGGAATGAAAACAGAACTAGTTTTCATTCGGGCAAGGACTGACTTACCTTGCCAGCCAGTCTGGCAAACCCATGTGTGTACATAGCTGATTATCCTGTTTTGCAATTTTCCTGCTATACATAGAGTACGTAGATGTTCTGAATCAATGCCTTTCTCTCCAGTAGAAAAACCATCAAAGAATTTTAAAACTTGAGGTTTTTGAACCTACTTTATTATTCACTGTTCTGATTGGGAAAAACATACTTTTTTAAGTAAGCTAGACTTGAGATCCTTTGCAGAAATGGGAAAAAAGAAAAAAAATTTAAAAAGCTAAATGTAAGCACCAGGTGATTGTACTCACCAATCTGTCTTTCCTCTTTTCATATCACTCTTGGTTGAAATGTATAGGAAACACACCTGCCTAGCTGTTATAACCAAACCTGGTCGTCTGTTCTTGGTCTTCCAAAATCTTCATTAGGTTACCATTTTAACATGGATGCATATTTTTTGTTTTTGTTTTGCCTGTTTAACATGGATATGTAATTTTGCTTTGTCTTAAGTATCATATTCCAGTGCATTGGTTTCTTTCCATCTCTTATTATTATCTTTTATTATTCTCTTATTCTAACCCTAGAATATTTTTCCTCAACTCTGATACATTATCTCTTTTTCACTAGCCAGGGAAAGCTATTTGAACTTTATATAGTAACAGGGGTAACTTTGGCATACATACCCTAAAAAGGTACAAATCAGCATTTTCACATTCTACCCCCACCCCTTTTTGCAGTACTAGGGATTAAATCTAGGGCCATGCATATGCTGCACAAACATCCTACCACTGAGGTATGTCCTTAGCCTGTTTTTGAGACAGGGTCTTGCTAAGTTGCCCAAGCTGGCCTTGAGTTTGTGATCAGTTCAGTCTTCCAAGTAGATGGAGTTATAGGTATATACCACCACATCTGGAACAAGTCAACATTTTTTGAAACAACAAATGAGATTTTAAATACTTATTTGGTAATCTGTTTTTATTATTATTATTATTTAAAAAGTGCTACTTTAAGTGTTTTGTTGTTACGTATCATAATGTTTAAGAAACTAAGCAGTCTAGCAAGTAAGCATATATAATTGACATTTTCTATTCATTTTTTCTCTAGTTTCATGCCATGGATACGTTGTACAGACATGGTTATGACTTGAGCAGTGCAATTAGTGTCTTAGTACCACTTGGAGGACCTGTTTTATGCAGAGATGAAATGGAAGAATGGTCAGCCTCTGAAGCTAGCTTATTTGAAGAGGCATTGGAAAAATATGGCAAAGACTTCAATGATATACGTCAAGACTTTGTAAGTAGAAAAATTGTGAATAAAATAAAATATTGAGCTAGGAATATTTTATCTCATTTAGAAATCTGGTGAGTCTTTATGTGGTATTCATTTATCAAGCCTACATAGGATGTAGTGAATTTTTTGTTATGGATGTGGATCAAACCCAGGACTTTGAGCATGCTGAGCATTGTGCTCTACCTGACATTCTGGTTTTTCTGTGCTCAGAATAGAATGAAGGCAAGTCCTTCAAGGGAGAAACTGGTATTTGTTCTGCACAGTAAGTGTAAATGAGATCCAGTGATAGGAAGTCCTGAGTTCTCAAGGAATTATTCTCTTTAGCTCTGAGTTCTAAGTTATATGGACAGTTTTGACCCCTTGTGTTAAGCATTTCCTTTCTCTGTATGTAGGCCCTTGATTCTCCTTTAAAATTTTTTTTTTTTTTCCTTTTTCAGTTGTCTTAGTAATCGTTGAACCCAAATTTGAAGCAGATTGTAATATAAAAGTGACCCCTTCAAGCAGAATAGTAGAATTTACTTTATGGGTGGAGTCAGTCTTTGACTCTTCTGAATGATAATACACTATCCTACTTAACCTTTTTATTATTTTTTAAAATTTTATTTTTTAGCTTTATTTTATTTTTATTTTTTGTGGCACCGGGGATTGAACTCACAACCTTGCGCCTGCCAGACAGGAGCTTAAGCCACTGAGCCAAACTCCCGGCCCTAGTTTTTTTGAGGCAGGGTCACACTGTGAAGCTCAGGCTGGGCTTAAACTCACAACGCTCCTCCTACCTCAACCTCCCAAGTGCTGGGATTAAAGGCATGCGCTACCACGCCCGGCTTTTTTTTAGCTTTATTGAAGTGGAATTGGAAAATAAAAAATTATGTATGTTCAAGGTATACAGTATAATTATTTGATATGCATACATTGAGAAATTATTTCTGCTGTCTTATTTCTTGCTGTTGGACACTGTTCCTGACACAGTTTAAGAAAGGTTTAGTTTGGCTCATGTTTTAAGGAAATTCAGTCCATAGCCAGTAGGCTCCAAGGCAGAAACACCTTGGTGGAAAGGTGTGGTGGTGCAGAGCAAGGGAACAGTGCCAGCATACCCAAGGTCATGCCTCAGTGAACCACACAGAAACACCCATCCCTGTACATTAATAATCTGTTAGGCATTTCTTAATCCAGTAAAGTTGATAAAGAGGTCACACTTCACTCCTCATATCTCCTTAAATCAAACTTAATTTCCAAATAAAGACAATAGCAAATTTATAATTCCAAGTAACATCATAACTATCCTGCTTACCGCTGGTAATGCAGTAGTCCCTTTCTTAACATCTCAGTAGTAGAGCTTCTAAAAAGTCCATGTCCAAGTCTCTCCTGAGATTCAAGGTAAACTCAGCAAGATATATAGGGAAGGTAGAGGGGATAAAAAAGAATAGGACCAAAGGAAGAGAAAAATCCATGTGGGCAAACATTAAGTCTTGTATATAGCTCTGTATCTGGCATCAGGGCACATGGTTGTGAGATGAGTACCAAAGGGCTTGAGCACTCCCACCCTTCTGATGTTGCTGCTTGTAGCTCAGAGGGCTTGTCCCTCTCCCTGACTGTACTCACGACCTGTAGTTTTCCTTTTCTGATATTCCATATTCCTGGCATCTGTGATTTCCAAAAGTCTGCACTGCACCTTTGACTAAATTCCCATAGCTTCTAGTACTGGCTTCTCAGATACTTCTTGCCTGGTCTGCCAGGCCTTCCTCTGAAATCTGGGTAGAAGCCTTTTGGATACCACAACTTGCATTCTGCATGCCAATAAAACCAGCATCACATGACTGCTGCCGAGATCTGCTGTCAGCAGAAGCAGTAGGCAGGGTCCTTTGGATCATGGATATGCAGTAGTGTCCTGGTTGGCTAAGAACAGTGAAGTGAATCCCAAGGAATAAATTCCCTAGGATGCCCTTTCTGAGCAGGACTCCAGGGACTCTTCTCAAATGAAAAGTTGGCATTTTGGCACTCATGCGTGGGATCTTGCTGATTTTTTAGATGCCCTCCAGGCATCTTTATTCTTGGCCCTGTAGAAGGTACTTGGTTTATTTTTAATGGTGCTAATCTCTTTAACAGCCATACCTCTTTGGCCATGACTTTATACCTGGTTGTTTTTGGGCCACCGTTTAAGGTTTTCGTAATTTTCTGCTCTTCCTTTTGCCTCCAGTTCTCGTGATAAATCTGGCCGAAAGTAGCCAGCAGTATCATGCCACAGCCTGAATATTGGGCTGTTTTGGAATTTTCTGCACCAGATTAGTCCACCACCCTAATCTTCATCTCTCACAAAGTCCCAGGACATGGGCAAAATACAGGTAACATTTTCTTCCCGAGTGTAGCACACATGACCTGTAGTATAATTGCCAGTAAAGTCCTTCCCCCCAACTGAAACATCCTGACCATCCCCTCTATTGTCCACTTTGCTGTCAAAATTCTGGTCTTCTGAGTTTTGACTGAAATTATCCACCTGGCTTTGCTTACTGCATTCTAAGGCTTCATTAGCGTGCATCCCCAAATCTTTCCAAAATTCTTGTACAAGCCCGTTCCAAAACCTTCTAAACCTAATGGTTAGAGCAGAAACCCTGCATCTCTGGAATGGGTTTTCTATATTAATCAGCTTTCTTGTTGATGGACTCAGTACCCAACACTCACAACTTAAAGGAGGAAAAGCTTAATTTGGCTCACATTTTAAGAGAATTCAGTCCGTGGTAAGCAGGCTGCAAGGTAGGAATATCATGATGGAATTGCGTGGCGGAACAAAGTTATTTGGTTCATGGCAGCTAGGAAACAGAGTAGAATGGTACTGGAGAGGAATAAGCTAGAAACTATGTATGGATTCTAAGTTTCCTCTTCCATAACCTATGCAGACACACACATAGGGATGTGCATTACTAATCTGCAAGGTGTTTCTTAATCCAATAAAGTTGACAAATCAAGATGAATAGTCACAATCACAATATGTTGATACATGCACTCTCACACTTAGTTACTGTGTATGTGTTGGGCGCTTGAGACTTGCTACCTTCACTTTACATTTTAAATTCTAGGTAATCTTGCCTGCTATATTATGATGTACTTCCTTTTATCTTTGTATTTATGGACTTACTCTCTCTAGTAAAGCTCTTTGAAATAAGGAAAGTTTTTATTATAAAGTTCGTAAATAGCTTTCTGTAGAAGTTACCTTTCATTTTAAATTACGGAAATAGAATCTTTCTACAGACTATATGTGTTTGATGTGTTTGAGCCAGTGTCCGGCCATTTATGTTGTTGTTATCACTCCTGAACTGTTCCTGAAGCAAAATTATTTCGTATCAATATGTGTTGATATGTTGAATTCTAAGCGCAGTAACTAAAGCTGGTAGTGTAACTGACATTTGTTTTGACAAAACTCATTCATATCCAAATAGTTGTATGCCATGATTTAAATTTGTCGTCTGTACACCTGAGAATTTAAAATACATTGATGGTATTTAACTTCAGATGGTCTGAATATCATAACAGTGCAAAGTTATTAATATAGCAGTTATTCATATAATGGAGCTACATAACTACATGAAAATTGCAAGAACAAAATCACTTTAAAGAACAAATGCTAGCCAGGCTTGATGGTACACACCTGTAATCCCAGCATTTGGGAGAATGAGGCAGGAGTTTTGCAGTGAGTCTGAGGCCAGCCAGGGCTACAAAGTGAGATGAAGGCCGTCCTGAGCTTCATAGTGAAACACTGTCTCAAGAACACACACACACACACACACACACACACACACTCACACAAACCCACAATCTACAGGTCCAATAAAGGAATAGAAGATGAGAAATGCTAAAGTGAAACTCCTTTTCCAATCAGGTATGGTAGTGCACTCCTGTAATTCCAGCACTTGTGAGGCTGAGGTAGGAGGAATGCCATGAATTTGAGGCCAGTCTGGACTCCTATTGTGAGTTCAGGGCAAGCCTAGACTGCATAGCAAGACCCTATCTCCAAAGTAAAACTCTTTCTCCTTGTACCAGCTATATATAAAACTCCCATTTTATGTTCTAATGATCATTCTGAACTTAGTTCAGTTCAACAAATGTTTATTCAGCACCTGTAAGATGCCAGGCCCTTATGGAGCCAAAATACATGTAGTAGGAATTTAATGTTATTCTGCCTTCAGGGAATCAAGATCAAGAGATTGAAAAGTGTACACCCAAATAAACTGGGATGCATTCCTATCGGATAACGTATTCTGGGAGTATTGGGAAGGAGTAGTTAATGCCAGTTAAGAGAGGCTTAAAGGAATACCTGGCATTTCAGTTAGATCTCTGAAGGTAAAGGCAGAGAAGAGTAGATGGCAGAGTCAAAACTGAGGTATAAGACTTGTATTATGGACACATTCCCAGGTGTTTAATAGAGGACTACGAAAGGACTCTAAACAGTGTATTGGTGCAGTATTTTTGGACATAGAGGCCGATATTGTCACAAAATAAAATTACTACATGAAAAATGAATGTAATAATTCTGTAGGATTTTTTTTTTTTTTAACCTTCATGATCTGACAAAAAATTTTTGAGGTTTTTGCCTCTAGTGGCTAATTCCAGCTTCCAAAACACAATGAATGTAAAGTACTTTGGCTTTATCAACCAGTTGTACTAGCCACATTCTAGGGGAGCATCTAGGTTACAATCTGCATTTCCCAGACTCTGTTGCATCTGAGAT
Source organism: Dasyprocta punctata (assembly GCA_004363535.1). Taxonomy (NCBI): domain Eukaryota; kingdom Metazoa; phylum Chordata; class Mammalia; order Rodentia; family Dasyproctidae; genus Dasyprocta; species Dasyprocta punctata. Next base: position 23,590 of record RJWM01022507.1, on the reverse strand, counting down.
TATGGATATAATTTGGATTGTACCATAGACGTAGTGGCAAGAGAGGCAGATTTGACTCAGAAAGCATCAAGACCAAATGGATCATGGCAGAGGCAGAGTATCTTGGAGCCAGAGGTTGAAAGGTAGCTTTCCAGTTAGGTTGTTGGGTTTCTGGTCACAACAGTGATGGCAGTATTATTCATTAGCCAGTTCTGTAGTAAGACTTACAGAGTCATTCTTAGAAGGCTCATCTAAGGTCTTTATTCATATCCCCTAGTACTTAATTTTTTAGTAAGCTTTCAATGCAAACTAAAATATACCATGCTACAAATTTGTGAGAATTTTGTTAGATCATGCATCTAACAAAAAATAATATCCAACAGCATTATATTCATGAAAAAGTTAGAATGTCAGGAGATGAACTGCTCCAAGAGTTTTGGTGTTTATTTGAGTAGTGGATATTTTTAGGGCTGCTATTTATTTATTTTGATAACCAGGATTAAACCTAGAACCTGTGCACTGAGTGCTATATCCCTAGCACTTTTATTTCATTTTATTTTAATTTTTTTGGTGACAGAGTGTCGCTCAGGAACTGTTGTGTTAGCTGGATTTGTAATCTTTGTGGCTCAGCTTCCTGCAGTTCTGGGATTACAGACATGGACCACCATGCCTCCCTCTTTTTGAGAACATTCATTGACCCTATAACCTTCCCAGTGAGCTACATGCCTAGCACCTTTTTTAATTTTATATTTTGAAATAGGGTTTTGCTAAGTCATTGAATTGCCCAGTGTGGGATTACAGGCACAGAACACCAAAACTGACTTCCCCACTTTTGAAAGTATTGTGTATACTTCAGTAGAACATGAAAAAACACACACACACATGCAGCCTACAGTGCTATCACATGGACATGATGTTGTTGGGGCCCTGTGCTGCTCAGAGATTTAAGTATTTTCTCTAGAAATGATTAGCAAGTATGTGCAAAAATAAACTCTTCATGCCTTCTACTCTCCAGTACTTGAGCTTTACTGGAGCCCTGAGCAACTGTATAGTAATGGTCACTTTTAAGTTCTGTGTCACTATAGTACTCAGAAATAAATATTGTTATTTCCAATTCCAGTGCCTTGATTTTTCCCATTTGAATGTGTGTTATGTATCTGATATTATAAAACATTGAAAAAAAAAGAAAACAATGTTGAGTCTGGGGTATAGCTCATTAAGAGGCATGTATGAGACCCTGGGTTCAATTACCAGCACACACAGGAAGTCCAGTTTGTTTTTTTCTTTAATGTTAGGTGTGAAATCCACTATAGGTATTTCTGGATGGGTCTTGTATTTGAGTTGAGGAGATTCCTTTCTATTCTAGTTTTCTGAGAGTTTTTATTATGAGTGGGTGTTGAATTTTGTAAAATGTTTTATTCATCTGTTGTGACTAAATTATGATCTTTGTTTCTCAATAGATAATTTTATTATGTTGTTGAAAGTGTTGAGAATTGAACCTAGGGCCTTGCATATGCTGGGCAAATGCACTGCCAACTGAATCACATCCCCCAATCCCAGCTTGCTTAGTTTAGTTTTGAATTTGGGTCTGGACACATGTATCTGATTAGCAGAAATAAATGACCAAGAACTTTCATAAAGGACTATAGCCTTTGCAGTATAGGAAAGTGAACTAATGAATATTCGAGGAATAGACCCTAAACAAACCATGACTGGAGACACCAGAATCCATTTGACTGCTCTAGTTTGCAGAACAAAATGTGTTACGTGGAGCTAGAAGCATAAGAGTACTTCCTGGGGAGGCTGTGATCCAGATTTGGGTACTTAACAGCCCGAAGCAGTGAAGCCAGGAGTGCAGTCTAACCCTGTGGTGGTCTGTGACAGCAGAATTCCCACTACAGCACCTGCTGCCTCTACCAGCAGTTGTACTTGGTTTTGCACCTTGACTCTTGCCGGTCAGTGCTACATTTCTAGGATCTGTTATTAGAATGTTGTGCTGTTGCTTACCAGTTTTGTATTAGCAAGAGTGCTTTTGATTGTAATTTTATTGGAAGGCCATCTTGCCTTCCATTAAAGGTAGTAGACTAGATGCTCACCTTAGTGTTCTTACCCAAAGGACCTTCCTTCTTCACTGTGCCTCAGGGCCACTACTGCATGAGGCTGAAATGCTGCAGCAGTATAATTCTTGTAGGTACTAGTGTATCATGCAAAACCACCAGACACATTGCAGTTTTTTCCTGCTCAGTGGCTATGTCCCAGGGAACTCCCATGATGCTGTTGGTGGGGACTGAGGGAGAAGTGGTTCTGTGTCGGTAGCACACTCAGGTGTGCAGCCATCACAGCCACATCTCCTCAGTGGTGGAGTGCTGCTGGTAGACACAGCTGATTGGAACTTTCTGGACTGGATAATATAAAGTTCACAATAAAGCTCAGTTTTTACAGGGTCACTTGGCTTTCCCTTCTCTCAGGTTTCCGCTTAAGTGTACACCAGGGCCTATTTCTCAGAAGAAGAATAGATGGTAGGGTCTCCGTTTGCTTAAAATCCGTAGGAAACTGTGCCTTGACAGGTCTTGCTGCACTCTATTAAACAAACACATTGGGTTTAAAAAACAAAAAAACATCTGGTGATATAGCTCAGTGGCATAAGCGCCTGGTTGGCAAGTGCAAGGTCCCGAGTTTGATTTCTGGTACCAATAACAAAACAAAAACTGTTTGGTTTACCTTCAGTTCAGAGCTAATGGTTGTGCTGTTATGATTCTGTGGGGTGACCACATTTGTAGCTACTGTTGGAGTTGCCACCCAATTAAGCTTAAAATAATTTTATTGTTCTAAAATTTATCTGTTCTCTCTTCAGACCAAACAGGTAAGTTCAATAGGAGTGCGAGAGGAATTGGCATGCCTCTTGTCCAGGTGGCCACTAGCAAATCCCCAGCTGTAAGCAGTGTGGGAAGTACTGCTTAACTCTCCAGTCCTTACAGGGTAGTAGAAAAGCTTGGTGAAGGGCGGAGGACTGAGTCTGTAAAATCTACTGCCACAGCTCAAAGCTTGTTTCAACCTTTCATGTCGTCAAGAAAATCTGATCTGCCCTCTTCTGCATCTTGGATAGCTAGCAGATCCCCCTTTACAGGGTGGCATATTAAATGTATTCTTTAGTTGCAGAGCTCACGAATAGGAATTCATTTGGCTGGTTTTGAGTGTTCATGGAAAACAATCATAGCAAGCTTAATATTTTTCTAATATTATGTAACACACTTGGCTGTGTTCTTTTTCAGAGACTTGCCGTTTTGTTTTTTATATAGCAAAATAGGCCAAAATAGAATGGTTTTGAAAAGAATGAGACATATGCCAGAAGCCAAAAGACACTCAGTTGTGGCTCTCATCCTTAGAAGTTAGAGTAACTCAGGCTAAAGCTATTCAATAGTATTTCTAAAATTGTGCTGTAGCCCCACTTGTAGCCCAAGCACTTTCCTAAATCATGAATATTATCAGTCATCCTGTCTATAACTTTAAAGCGAATCGATGAAAGACAATATATTGGATCTCTTTCTCAATAGAACTTCTTGTTCAGGGCACCTTTTGGTAAGAATTTTGGTTTTTTTATAACATTTTTTCTAGAATAAACTTTTCTACAATAAGTCTTCCATATGAATATTTGACTTAAATTATTTTAAAGGAAAGCACTCTCTATACAATATTATTTTCATTATCATGTTAAATATTTTTTTCAGCTCCCTTGGAAATCATTGACTAGCATCATTGAATATTATTACATGTGGAAAACTACTGACAGATATGTGCAGCAGGTAATGTTTTCATTTTGTCACTAATGTACTTGCGTCGAACTTTGCTTATTTTAGTGTTTCTTAGTACACTAATTTTAAATTAGTTTGCTTTATCTTTTCTAGACTATTTAAACTGCATGATTCCATATCCCAGGGATATTCTTTTTTAGACTTTCATCTTTTATTTCGATAAGCATTTTTTAGAGATGACAAATATACCACTAAAGAGGCATTATTTTCTTAATCTGTTTGCGGTGTGGTTGGTGGAAATTATCAGAGAAGTGGTGATGCAACAAACACCTTGAACAAACTATTCTATGACGTATCAGAAATTGAGACTAATGTCATCAGCCTTATACTTCGAGATATTTTTTAATATCTTCTGAACACTCTTTCTATGACATTTGTGTGGATAATATTCTGAGTTTGTTTTTTATTTTAGTTTGACTAGTTTGATTCTTTGCTACTATACTTAAGATTCTTCTCCAAGATTATTTAAAAGTAGGGAATCATTTAAATTTTGAGTCCCTTCCAAATGTTCTAAATTCAAGTAACTCAGTTACTTATTTTGAATAATATTACTTTTGGGAAAAGGTACATTTTCTTAAAATGACCTCCGTATTCTTACAACCACATAAATCAGAACTGATTAAGAAAGGCAAATAGATTTAACACAGACATGATTTTTCCTGTTATGTAGGTTACACGATGACACATAATGATATTGAACAAATGTATTTTAAGATTCACTTTAGAAGGTACCGTAATGAATTGCTTGAGGTCGTGAAAAAGGAATAAGTATCTGTTGCCCATGGAACAGTTTCTATTGTCAACATCATATATAATTCAAAAAAGTACTTGTTTAAACAAGTTGGTTAAAAGAGAAAGTGATGTAATCTGAAAACTTGTGTTACTCAAATCGAGTACCCTAATGATGGAGACAGTGACATCAAGGATGGTTGAAAGTATTTGGAAAAAATTATTCCCTGAGATTTCAACTCGGTTTTAAAAGTTTCAAGCTATCCCTAAATGTTTTCTTTTCTCTGATTAGGAAAATGAAGGATAGCCTCATGTCTGTTTTGTCTTATTTTTGGACACTGACCTTCTATTATTTTCCTTCCCCATTTGTTATTGTGTTAATCCGTGTCTCTTTCCCATTCCTTTCCCTGCATTTGGGTAATTGGTTTCAGCCAACATTTAGTTACTACATCCCTCCCAACATTTAAAGATAGACTTAGTTTTACATACAGTAAATCTCTTTCCTTTGTTTTTAGAAACTGATTATCTCTGAATATTTGTCTAAAATCAAAGATCTTGTGTTTTTTTTCTTCTGTAGCAAGGCGAGTAAGAAATAAAGTAGAAACTAAATTTATAAAAATAAAAATGGTGAATTCTAAAGGTCTGGTTTGGGACCACATGTGTTGCCCAGTGGTAGAGGGTGTATAAAGGCACCCTGATCGATCTCTAGCATGAAAAAAAATTCCTTTTTACTTACCCATGAAGGAATGGGGAATGGAGGTATTTGTTGCTCTGTTTCAAAATTCTATGTTTAAATTGTTAATATTTACAGTTCTATATCCTGGAATCCAGTGATTTTTCTCACAGGTTACTATAGTTTAAGGATATGCATATGAAAGAAAAGCTTGTTTTAAAATTATGGTTTAATACTTACTGTGAATTTTTTAAGACAATGAAGTGGTAATAACTAGTCACCGCATGTGAAATATTTCATTCATCTTTTGAATTAGAAACGGCTAAAAGCTGCAGAAGCTGAGAGTAAACTGAAACAAGTATATATCCCAACTTAGTAAGTAACTGAAATCTTTTACGATACTTGACCTGGTCTTAATTCTGTCGTTATAAAACATGTCATTTTGTTCAGTTTCAGGTAAATTTGAATTTTTTGTGTATATTACTTTGTTTTCCTAAAAGCATGAGCCTTTCTGTTTCTTTTATACAACTACATAGATTTTTCAAGAGAAAAAGAAATGGGTGAGAGAAACCACAGCAGATTAACATGAAGCGAGAGATAAAGAGTGCCATGTATTGTACTTTTGTCAGAGCTTCAGGGAAAGTATCAGAAAAGTAACCTGTGAGCTGAGGGTGGTGGTGCCTCTGGAGGCTAAGGCAGGAGGATTGCCGAGAGTTCAAGGCCAGCCTTGGCTCCATAGTGAGTCCAGGCCAGCCTGAATACATAAAAAGACCCTGTCTCAAACAAACAAAACAAAACAAAACAATACCCTAACCTGTGGGACTAATTACATTATTTGAAGTAAATGTGTTTCATAAAGCCAACAACTTTTGTTAATTCTACATTATATTTAAAAAATTTTCTTTAGATAATGTGTATTGCTACTTTGAGGTATGTTGTTCACATTATTTGGTGGAGGATTTTGCTTCATTGTCTTGGTTCTACTTTTTTTTGTCTTTTTTTTTTTTATCTTGGTTCTACTAATGATAAATTAGAACCATACTTATTGTGAATGTTTAATAAGTAATACATGGGATTTAGTTGTTTAAGGTACCTAGTATTCTGTTGCTACATTTAAGTTTACAAATCATTGTCATATCAAAATAAGTGCCAGTTTTCATTTGCTGTGTTTTAACTGAATTACTATACCCTTTTGAGATTTTTGGGGTTTGATCATTCCTTTGTTTTGTTTTTGTTTTTGTTTTTGTACCAGGGATTGAATTCACAACCTCGCACTTGCCAGGAAGGCACTTGTGCCACTGAGCTAAACCCCTGGCTTGATCATTCCTTTGTTCAGATAAAATTTATTTATTGAAGATCATGTATGTAGTACTATGCTAGACTCTCTTGGGATTAAAATGATCTTTACTATAAATTTTTTTTTTTTTTTTTTTTTAAGACAGGATCTCACTCTGTAGTTCAAGCTGGCCTTAAACTCACTGTATAGCCCAAGCTGGTCTGGAAAACATGGTGCTCCTCCTGCCTCAGCCTCCCAAGTGCTGGGATTGCAGGTGTGCGCTACCATACCCAGCATACTATAAAAAAAAATTTTTTTTTTTTTTTGGGTTCTAAGAGTTGTTTTTCATTCTTAGAGCTAAATACAGTATTTTAAATGTGCGCTTTTATTTACTGAATTCTTGTATATTGTATAGTACATATTTTTAATATAGGATGGTTTATAGAAATGACTTATGATCTTTCATATTAATTTTTTACCTCAATGCAGGTAACTTGTTTAATTTTTAAAGTGCACAATTTATTTCGTCCATAATTACATCTCTTCTGCAGAGTGATTTTTAATTCCATTTAAGTTACGTATTTTATTTAACTAATGTATAAAACTAACATTCCCCAAGGAGTTTACCACTGGAACTCATATGTATTAGATTTTCGAAAACAAACATAGCAGCTTTCTTGTACCTCACTATACTTTCTCCATCACAAGGCCATTTTTGACCAAGCAAGCCAAATAATTATTTTTATTCTACTTTACATTGACTTTAGTGTCTTGATCTAGTTCTATAGTCTATGGGCCAAATATAACCTAGCACATGTTTTTATAAATAACCTGATTCATTTTTGCATTGTCTTTAGTCTGATTTAAGGCTGCAATGGCAAAATTAAGAGGTTGCCACAGAAATTATATTACCCACAAAGCTTAAAATACTGACCTCTCTGCCCCTACAGAAGAAGTTTTCTAATCCCTAATCTAAGTAATTATTTTTAGAGATCATACTTTTATTTATTTATTTATTTGCTATCGGGGATCGAACTCACAATCTTGCGCTTACCAAGCAAGTGCTTCAACCACTGAGCTAAATCCCCAGCCTGAGATCATACTTTTAAAAGTTAAGTAAATCATACACATTGTTCAAAAATATGCAGCTGAGTTACTGAGTTGGATAAGGGTCTGAGGTCTTTGATGTATTTCCAAATTATCTCTGAAACAAAATGTTTAAAAGCACAAAACTAAAAATGATTTTCTTCTGTTAGTTTTTTGAGCCTGGCAGTTTCCTGTGCTCCCAAGTATTCTGTTTAGTACTAACAGTAGTAAGGTTAAAAGACAGTCTTCTATCAAAAAAGCATTGAGTATTCTGACAACATACTATATATTAAATATATTTGTCATAAACTGAGGCAGAAAGTGTGAGGTAGAGATACAAATGTGAGCTTAATCAGCATACAATAATGTTTAAACCATACATAAAGATTTCTGAGGGAGAGCAACAAGAAAAGGCTGTTTGCCAAGCTTTGAGTAAATCTAGTATTTATAGACCAAAATGGAGTGTGATAACTAAAAAGGATAGTCAGGTATGTATAATATCATAGAAGCTGTGAGGAAGAGGTAAAGAGGGTGGAAGGTAGAGAGATTCACACTATCTGATGCTGGTGATAAATAGCAACATGGAGATGATGGTGATCTTTAGTGGGGTCTGGAAGACTGAGCTGAGGATGCTGACAGTGGAGAGGGAGGGACAGCAATGGGAGAGATGCATGTAACCGGTAATAAGAGGACTATGTAGGGAAGAGAAGCAAGTGCATACAGTTCTTAGAGTTTAGAGGGTTGGAGCCTACCATACAAACAAGGGGAGACTCGGTGCTAGATACAAGGAAGAACAAATTCATATAATATGTCTTTGGGGTTTGTTTGTTTGTTTTAATCCTAGCATTGAGCCATGAATCAATTACAAACTCTAGATTCAGCTACCTCCATCTAAAACTGCATGAGGTTTTGCAGTAATGTATCTTTGAAGATGTGTGTTTGTCTTACAAATTCACCATTTTGTTTTGTAGAGATAGTTTAAATGATTCAGAAGTGTCCATGTAGTTTTGACACGTTTGTCTTCATTTTGTTATTACAATTAAGATCAGTAGTTTGCTGGGCATGGTGGCACATACCTGTAATCCTCAATCCTTAGGAAACTAAGGCAGGAGAATCACAAATTTAAGGCCAGCCTTAGCAACTTAGTTTGACTCTTTGAGAACAAAAACAAACAAAACAAAACTCACAGAAAGAACTCTTGCCTGGCAGGTGCAAGATACGGATTCAATTCCCATTTTGGTGGAGTGGGCTGGGTGGAGGAATTTTTGGTTTATTTAGTCAAATAACATTCTAGATTAATTTGGAGCAACTAAATTTGTGTTTGCTCTTATTCAGATTGTTCAACTATAAGTTATTAGATGTTTCTCAATGCATATATTTAGTTCTGTGTTTAAATATCAGTGTGCATATTTCTGAGAAACCTCTAGTCAATCATTTGGCTTCAAGGAGCAGTCATTTCTCTATATAGTAGACGTTTGTGTGTTTGTTTTTGGCAATTCTGGGAAGTGATCCCAAGGAGGACTAAGCTACATCCCCACCTACCCCTTTAAAATTTTTTAGAATTTTGAGAGAATCTTGCTAAGTTGTCCAGGCAGGCCTCAAACTTGTGATCCTTCTGCCTCAGCCTCCTGAGTAACTGGGATTACAGGCATGTGCCTCCATGTAATATTTTTGGCATATAGTATTTTTTAAAAATTTAAATATTATGTATCCTTGGAAAACTTTGTTGTTCTAAACCACTCATTTTCATTTTGTGCAGTTTTAGCTGAAAACTGAGAGAAAATATCTTTTGTCTGATTTAATATGTTTTTTGAAAAACCAGTTTGTCAGGGTTGGGGCTGTAGTGTAGTGGTAGCAATTGTGATAAAATTAGCATTTGTGAATCCCTGGGTTTGATCCCTGGTACTTCAAAAATAAAAAATGTATTGTTTTCAAAAGGCACTGCAGACACAAGTTAGAGATGTAAACAACAGCTCTCTTTTCTACAACAGCTCTCTCTTCTTCCAAAGTAGGGACTTCAGTACACCCAAAAGTTAAATGACTACTGGAGGTAGAGGTGGGGGTTTCATCTGAGAGTTACAGTGGCAGTTCTTTTCTTCTTCTTCTTTTTTTTTTTTTTTTTTTTTTTTTTTTTTTTTTTTTTTTTTTTTTTTTTTTTTTTTTTTTTTTTTTTTTTTTTTTTTTTTTTTTTTTTTTTTTTTGGTACCTGGGATTGAACTCACAACCTTGTGCCTGCCAGGCAGGCACTTAGGCCACTGAGCTAAATCCCCAGCCTTACAGTGGCAATTCTGAAAAGAAGTGTTAAGTAAGGTGTGTGTTCTCAGGCCAGCCCAAGTATACATGCTAGGCTGTGACTGTTAAGTCACGTTGTGGAAAGAAGAAATCCCTGAGCCAACGCTGTTGAGATTCTAGGTGTCTTGATAGCTGAGACATCTCATTGCATCAGTGACCATGGACAACAGAACGTAGTTTGCATAATAGAGGATAATCTTCATTTGTTCACTCAGTGTTAATTTCTAAATTTGCTAATTAATTTTGCTTATTTTCTGTCTAGAAAATAGACATGAAAGATTGTCTAGAATGAAGCTCCTTGAAGCCAGAGATTTTTGTTTGTATACTAGACATGGAATAGATATATGCTGAATAAACTATGCATGCCATATGCACCTGTCCAGTGTTCTTGGGCCTGGCTTATGCACGGGGCATTAGCTGTGTTTGCAGAGTAAGTGCCAATGTGTCTGGCCTATACAGTTCTGAAGAATTAGTGATTATGTTTACTTGCTCTCTAGGAAATTTGCATATAGACTTTTGATAGATGTCTCTTTTTTACTCCTAAAAATGATTTTGTTAAAAAGTTTAAATCTCAAAATTACAGATTTTTCTAATTTTAAGTGCAATTTAATCTTCTGCATAGAAATTCAAACATATTGGGAATTGTTGTCATAGAAATAGGACAGGTGGTCTGGATCTCCGAAATGCTAACTGGGCTGCAGAAAGAGGCACTATGGCGCCCACATGTGGTGTCGATGCTACTCCCTCCAGAGCAGCCTTGGAGGCAGCAGCAGGGGTGAAGTGCCTTGATTTTTGCAGTTACACGATGCTTTCTGTAGCTCAAGTTTACTTGATCCAAACTGTTATTTTTTCAGGAGAATTTATGATGAGTGGTGAATCCTAATAACTTGTATCTTTCAGAAGCTACCAAGGATGGTCTAAGGATTAAAGTGCCTTTATATAGACAAGAGATGCTGCTTTTACTGGGAAAGGGTCAGGCACAAGAGACTGATTATTACATAGCCTTGTTCCGTAAATATCAATGGGTTCATTTTAATACCTTGTTTTTAGCAGTGTATTTCTGTTTAGCTAAAGTAAATTAGGAAGGAGATACTGAGCTTTTTGTCTTGTTATGCAAACCATTTTTATCACCTCACTTTACATTTCATTGAAAGCAGCAAACCAAATCCCAACCAAATATCAACCAGCAATGGCAAGCCTGGCACTGTGAATGGAGCTGTGGGGAGCACGTTCCAGCCCCAGAATCCTCTCTTAGGTCGTGCCTGTGAGAGCTGCTACGGTAAGTTTGCTTCAGCAAGGCTGTCTCTTCCCCTCTGAGGCCTGTCCCGTGTTAACTGCAGGGACCACTCCTGCCCTGTGGGGTGGGATGGTGAGCAGTCTCTGGGAACTGTGTGCTCCAAACAACAGAGAGGCTGGCAGTGCCTGTTTGGAGCGAGTAGGTGCCCATTCCTGCTTCTGCCGGGAGCAGAGGGCCTTTCACTGACTAATACTAGGTATGTACTAGGGTGAGGCCTTGAGTTTCTTTTATTTGCTTCTCGGGGCTTCATGTTTGTTGAGTGTTTGATGGCAGTGTTTGCTAAACTGTGTGCAGAATTGTATTAGCTTTGCCTAAACTATGGTCCCAAGATACATAATAAATCTCCTTTTAGAGTTTCTCTAGGTCCTTTGGCAAAGGTGCCCCATAATTCTGTAGGAAAGGCCTGTATATGAATAAAGTGCTATTTGTAATCCTCAGGACACCAGTTTGGGATATTTCCTTTGGCCTCAGGGCCTGTTTGTATTTATCTCTGCTGGCAGTATTGGGTTATCATGTACCCTGGGTGGCAAGTGGGGGTAATCTGTGTGTTCATTTAAAATTTCAAGCAACAGCCAGGTGTGTTGGTACACACCTGTAATCCTAGCACTTGGGACGGGGAGGCTGAGACAGGAGGATTGCTGTAAGTTCAAGGACAGCCTAGACTACATAGTGAGACCCAGTCTCCAATAAATGAGTGAATGACCAGCCAACCAACCAACCAACCTCAAGCAATAGTATAATCTCTTAGTAGGACATTGCTGACATCTTGTATATCAGGGTGGCCTCTGCCCTCTACACTAGGCGTCAACAGTAGAAAAGGCCTTAAAAACCTAATCACATAATTCTCTGTCAGTGTTCAGGAATGTGTGAACCAGACAGGTTGCTGACTTTATAGAAATGGGGCATCAGGACATGTCTAGCCATCTGCACCATGGGTGCACCAAAGAAAACTAGATTCTTTTAGGGTAGATTTTACATGAATAGCATCATAAGTGTCTTTGAGTTGGGAATTTTGGCTTTTGAAGTGCTTGTGTATTTGAAGGAAAGTTTTAAAAAAAGAACTCTGAAGACAAATGGTAGTAGTTTAATCATTTTTGAGACATGATCTTGTTGTGCTCCCATGCTGACCTTGTACTCCTGGGCTCATACCATCCTCCCGCCTCATCCTCCTAAGTAGTTGGGACTATAGGTGTGTACCACCACATCTAATATCCTGTCTTTTTTTTTTTCCCGAGGCCCATTCCCACTTATATGTATTTCTTTAAATAATCACTGGCATTTTATGTGTATAACAAATAAGTGATTTTATGTTTTTTATCCAGGTGTTATTAATTTCTATCATAAAATATTTTAATATAATATACACATAAAAATTTTTTTTTTTTTTTTCTTTTTGCGGCACCGGGGATTGAACTCACAACCCCGCGCCTGTCTGACAGGCGCGTAAGCTGCTGAGCCAAACTCCCGGCCCTGGTTTTTTGAGGCAGGGTCGCACTGTGTAGCTCAGGCCGGTCTTGCGCTCGCGGTGTAGCCCAAGCCGGCCTCGAACTCACAACGCTCCTCCTACCTCAGCCTCCCGAGTGCTGGGATTAAAGGCGTGCGCCACCACACCCGGCTCACATAAAATTTTTAATGGTAGAATTTTTTTGGTCAAATAATGTTCCTTTTGCAGGGGTTGGGGGTGGGGCTTGCAACAGGGTTTTGCTGTGTAGTCCAGTCTGGCCTTAAATTCACAGCAATCCTTCTACCCTAGTCTCCCAACTGCTTGGATTACAGGTATGCATTATCACATCTGGCTTTGATGCTCATTTTTAAAGTGAAGTTACTCTAAGTGAAATTTTATATTTAGAATCCAGAAATAGATCCATAGCTTCTTATTTAGGATTTAAATTTGTCTTTAAAAAAATCCTTTAGGCTGAGTATGATTACCCATGCCTGTAATCCCAGCCCTCAGGAGGCTGAGGCAGGAGGGTTGCTGTGAGCTTGAGACTAACCTGGACTACACAATAAGACTCTACCTCAAAAAACTTTAAAAAAAAAATCATTTTGACTTGTTTTAAATAAGAAGAAAGATTTCTAGGTTTCTAGTTAAAAGAAATTCTCCCAAAATAGCATAACAGTGAGTGCATGTATTCTCAAGAAACTAAACATTAAATAAAATGATAACTGTATTTTCTTAGTCTTTTTGTGGGGAGGGGCTAAGGGCCTAAACCAAGGTCTTGTACATGCTAAATCTAGATGCTGGCGCTGAACTATGCCCACAGCCAGCCTGTGTTTTCTGTCCTTTTCTGTCTCCCTCTGTTTCTCCTCTCCTCTACCCTACATGCCCTCCAATGTTAGGCAAGTGTTCTACTGCTGAACCACATGCCAGCCCGTGTGTTTTGTTCTTGTTGACATTGGTTTGTGAGGTGTTAGTTGATACCTTCAGTGTACTGTTTGAACATTTTGATCTGATGAAGGTATCAGAGGAAAACTTCCAAGGCAATTGCAATTACAGTGATTTTTATGCACTTCATTAACTTAATGTCTCAGCACCAGTGTTTTCTATCTTAAACTTCAGGCCCGTGGTGAGTGTTTTTAGTGTTATGTGATAGGAGTTTAAACTGTGAAGCAGACTTAATACAGGCTTGCAGTGTTCAGCCAATTAATAAGTTGGCTGTGATTGGGTCTTAATATGTGTTGTGTTGTCAGTTGACATGCTCACTTGATATGGATTTATAATGTTGAAAGACATTCTAGTTTCTTAGGAAGAAATTAAAGTAAGTATTTTGTCTGTTAATTAAAATAAAGGAATGGCAAATAGATTACAATTTCTATTAGAGTCTTGCTTTTATCAATGGAGCCCCCTCTGAGTCCCTTAAATAAGCCCCTAAGATGCTTTCTGAGCTTGGCTTGGGAACTTGGATTTAGACTTTAATACTAATAATAATCATAATAATTAGCCTGATACAGTGGCACATATCTCGTAATCCCAGCAGGAGGCTGAGGCAGGAGGATTGCTGTGAGTTCAAGGCCAGCCTGGGCTACATAATGAGACCCCTCCTCCCTCCCCAAGATCATCATCATAATACCTGAAAACTTATTTCCAGATATGAAATTAAAGCATTTTTAAATAATAGAATAAAAACTCCCTGGGCAGAACAATGTGTAATATAAGATGTTTCACCTAATAGCCTCTGTTAAATGGCATAGGCAATCAATACATAGTAGAAATAAGTGCTTTAATGAATTCTGAGTATTGAAAAGTACATGTGTATGTTATACTTTCATATTTAGCTTATAAACTGGCAAAAGAGTATTTAACATTGTAAATTAAGAGTAGCTTTGGAATACTTTTGAGATATTAGATGCTGTTTCTATTAATGTCACAAAATTCATAGTATCTTTTTTTTCCCTTTATCTTTAGCATCACAGTCTCACCAGTGGTATTCTTGGGGCCCACCTAACATGCAGTGTAGATTGTGTGCAACTTGTTGGCTGTATTGGAAAAAATACGGAGGCCTAAAAATGCCCACCCAGTCAGAAGAGGAGAAGTTGTCTCCCAGCCCATCTGCAGAGGTATATGACAGTAGTTTTTAGTGCTAGAAAACATCATGTTTTTCAATAGTTGGCTCATTCCTTGGAAAGAGAAGTACTGTTTAGGAGAGTTTAAAAATAAACAAGGCTATTTTTGTAGCTAATCATAGCACTACATTATTCAGGGTGGGTGTGGAGAGAGGAACAAGGAAAAATCAATTTTCTTTCAGGTATTCAAAATATTGATCTTGTGTGATTGCTCAGACAAAAGAATAATGTGTGTGGGTGGTGGTAGCATAAGTAGAGATTTTACAAATTAAGTTTCTTTTAATTGCTTTGGAAAACAGTTTGTAACCTTTAGATACTGTTGAAAACATCTTATTTAAAGTAGTAAACACAAATTGAACTTTTACTGTCTCCCTGGCTATTGTAGAGGAGCAAGAAGGTATTGGACTCAATTTTGAGGTGATCAGTAGTTCAAATATGATTTTGATAAAATTATTATAGATTGAGGATGCCAAATACCTATGTTCACCAAAGGGAGACTGTTCTTTTTCAGTGCTAATATGATCTCAGGACTCCTTGGTAATAAAAAAATCTAACCACTTTGTAAGTTACTACTATTATATATGTGATTTTGGATTATTGTATTACATCCTCACCCAGTTCCTTTCTGTTCTGCTCACATTTCTCCCAAAAGCACACACTCTTTTTTAGTACTGGGAGTTGAACTGATGACCCTGTGCTTGCCAGACAGGTGCTTGTGCTGCAGAGCTAAATCCCTGGCCCTACAGCGCACACTTCTAAGTGTCTTTTTAGGGGTCGGCTCCTAGGTTATAGATGCTGCCTCAGTGAATGATTTAAAAATCAGACTTTTGTGTGAATGTGATGCAAATGGTAGTGTTTGGACAAGTTCTCTTCTGTAAATGTTTGTTGGTTTGTGGTTCTGCAGGATGCCCGAGTTAGAAGTCACCTGTCCCGGCAGGCCATGCAGGGAATGCCAGTCCGAAACACTGGGAGCCCAAAGTCTGCAGTGAAGACCCGCCAAGCCTTCTTCCTCCACACAACATATTTCACAAAATTTGCTCGTCAGGTCTGCAAAAATACCCTCCGGTTGCGGCAGGCAGCAAGACGTCCGTTTGTTGCTATTAATTATGCTGCCATTAGGGCAGAATGTAAGACGTTTTTAAATTCTTAACCTTACATGTTGTGCTTTTCTGACCATTTTCTTTCTTTCCCTCTCTCTTTTTTGTTTGTTTGTTTGTTTGTTTGCAATAAACATAAGTTCTTGTGTACAGCCTTTTATTTGGTTTTTTTTTAAACATTGTTTTTGTCTGCTGCCATTCGTTTCATGCCAAGGCGGGTGGGCATTGAAATCTAAATCTCTGTGAGAGTGGTGCTCAGCAGAAGAGGGGTGGGAGGTGAATTATCCAGTGGGGTTTTGTGATGGAATTGCCAAAAGATCTCTTACTGAAGCACTTTTATCTGTTAGGCAGTATCACAGAATAACCCCTAAGGATGGTGTTACAGTGAAACTCCCTAATTGAGACAGCATACATGTACAGTCTTACATAGATGGATTCATTAGGTTTAAATAAAATGTATTGATTCATACTCATTAGAAATCAAATGTCTTTGTAACCTCATTTTCCCAAGAAACCTTTATAATCATACATCATTCTGGAAATTCATTATGGAAATTCACAACATTATGGAAATACAGTTATACAACATTATGGAAATAAATACAGTCTAACAAATGCTGTATTTATTAGAAGGTTTAACCAATTATAAATAAACTCTGGAATCACTTTGGGTGAATTTTTTGAAAGTACATTTTTAGTTTTTTAAGCTAGCATCTAAATTTGTGGTTGAGTAGTCTGTTCAATTTGGTTTCCATTTCTTTCTTTCTTTTTTTTTTTTTTTTTTTTGTGGTACTGGGGATTGAACTCACAACCTTGCGCCTGCCGGGGCAGCGCTTAAGCCACTGAGCCAAACTCCCGGCCCTGGTTTTTTGAGGCAGGGTCGCACTATGTAGCTCAGGTTGGCCTTGCACTCGCATTGTAGCCCAAGCCGGCCTCGAACTCACTGGTTTCCATTTCATAATCATATATGATCGTATAACATGCACATAACTCATTACGCTTGTTTTCAACACATTCAGTCTTGCGTATGTTTCTTTTTTTGTTAGAACAAAGGTCATATGTACCAGTGAATTGTGGATTGTCCTGTCATTACTGTGTATCTGGAAATGTGTACAGAATTGGTGTGTTAGCTCTGAGTGATAGTCCTGGCTAGCAGAGCCGTGCAACTTTTTTTCCCTAAGGAATAAGATAACTTGCTATCCGGCATAAGATGAGAAACCTTAAATGGATTCAGATACTTTATCTGTGATATAAGAAGTTGTATAATGAGATTTTCCACTTTGATTTGAAGAGGATATTCATGAAAGGAATGACAACTTCTCTAAGTCATTTTTTGTTTCCAAAGAAAATTTTCAGCAGAAATTTGAAAGTTGAAAAGTTTATAAGTTACTGGTAAAAGCTGTGTAAGAAGAAAAGCCCTTTGTAAAGGGAGTGGAAATTGGCAGTAATGTCAGTGTCTCATGCAAGGATAAAGAGCCACATTACATTGATGTCTGTTTGAGAGTTCAGGCTTATCTTTAGGTTTGGCCTAGAGTTGCTGAGTTCATGGACTTACGTTATCACTGTATTACACTTTATTAAACTACTAGAAAATAAATGTATTGATCCAAACTGTTTAGTTGATTTTAAACACATACATTTACATATAGTTTCTTAGAACAATTAGAACATGAAAATGATTGCAGTTCTTCCATTAAATTTAAAGCTCCAGTTTCATCCTTCTTTCTGTAATGGAAAAGAAACTACAACCAGCCTAATTAGTTACTGAGGTGCCTGCTTTTCCCTTGGCTCTTTGTTAATTGTCATTTAATTTGCACATCATCTTTGAGTAAAGTATGTTTTTCTGTAACATTACTCTTAATTTTTCCCCTCTTTCAAAGGGCCATGCTGCAAGGCGGGGCGGGGGGGTATGATTAAATTACCTGTATTTTATTTCTGCAAGCTTCTAAAAAATAATAATGAAATCATTTGTTGGGATGAAATTCAAAGAGCATAATATTTTATTTGTGTTTACTTCACTGGTCATGAGGGCCATATAGAATCTGATTCTAGAATAGTTAATTTTACCCCCAAAAATTTAAAATTACAGCGTTTGAACAGCCACCTACTCAGTTACTTATGTTTTCAGACAATCAATTAATGAGCTCTTTTTTTTACCATCTAATGATACTTGCATCAATTTTTCCTTACTTATATGTATCTTGTATAACCTCTGCAGCAGATGCCTTAATATTACCTTGTTAATAAGGTTAGGTGTTATTAACCTGATGTCTGACAACTGAGTCTGTGGTATCTGGGAAATGAATAAGTGTATATATTTTAGTAAGCTGTCCCTGGTCCCCCTGGAACAACTTGAATCACTGTAATGCAGTGTCAGATCAGGTGGAAGTTTGTAATTCTACAATATTGACAAAAAAGTTCTAATTAATGCATTTAAGAATAATTGATCTTTATATTGAGAAAAGAAAATTAACTCTGAACTTGAGACTTTTTAATAAGTACTGTAGAAATTGATCTCTTTTGTGGCTTCTAGCCTTGGTGGCAACATCACAAACCATGTCATAGCAAGTTTATGGGGTCACAGACTGGAAAGAAGCAGCAAGCCAAGGAGATAAACTCAGGTAGCTTAGGGGAAGCGTGATCACAGCTCAGAGTACTTGATTTAGGAGGTAATCCCTACTTGGAGGAAAACTTTTTGATTGGCTGAAGAATACTCTTAGTTGTTTATTTTCATTCAGGAATGTGTACTAAGACATTTAATATAGAACAAAGGGAAATCTTTATAGGATAGTATTTATTGGAAGGGAAACTGGAAGGAAAAGGAGTAAAAAAGAGATACCTGTGGAAGGGAGATTGCTTTATCCTTTTAAACTTAATCAACTTGAACTATGAAAATGTTCCCTATTAAAGAAGTAATTTAAGCCGGGCGTGGTGGCGCATGCCTTTAATCCCAGCACTCGGGAGGCTGAGGTAGGAGGAGCGTTGTGAGTTGGAGGCCCGCTTGGGCTACAATGCGAGCGCAAGGCTGGCTGGCCTGAGCTACATAGTGCGACCCTGCCTCAAAAAAACTACGGCCAGGAGTTTGGCTCAGTGGTGTAAGCGCCTGTCTGGCAGGCGTGAGGCTGTGAACTCAATACCCGGTGCCGCAAAAAAAAAAAAAAAAAAAAAAGTAATTTAAAAAAACTGAAATACTATATAAACCAGGCATGGTGGCACACACCTGGATGCCCAGCACTTGGGAGGCTAATGCAGAAAGAGCACCACAAGGTTGAGGCCAGCCTGGGTTACATGGCAAGGCCTTGTCAAAAAAAACCTCAAGTATGTGGTATTACCAACATTTAAGAATACGAATGAGATAAACACATGGGGAAAAATACATGAATTATGTATTTATGAAAAGGTGATTTTTAAAACGAATTTTCCCAAATACTTATTTATGTTGATCATATACCTATATGTGTGAGTATATATGCCTGCCAAGATGTCCTAGCCAGTTCTACCTTGCAGATCATGGTTATTAAAGATAGTAAACCAAAATCCAAGATAGCATAAAGAAAATTACCAGTGTCTTTAATGAGATTTGTACCGCAACAGCACAGCTTGTAAAACATGTTTAGACATTGTGTTTCCTTTTTGGCTGTCCTGTCCCCAGTAAAAAAGCTGTGATGTGACAGTTGTGTTCATTCTTTGTTATTGCCCCCAGACATTTCTTTCAGTTACCAGATGACTGTCTAAAATATACAGAATTGCCAAAGCACCTGATCACAGGATGGCCACTGTTCGAGATTCAGGCTCTTGGTTAAGTAGATGTGTTGGCAGCTCCACAGATGAAACCAAAGTCGCTAAAAATGTAGGTCTGGGTGATTTCCCTGTCACCTGCGAAGCGTGCATAGATAATTAAGTGGTTCTAAGTTAACACACCAGCATTGCATAGCAGCTGTGTTTCCCAATATGACATTTTTTATGTGTTTTCTGAAGTAGTTTGGACTGGCCTTGAACTCACTGTATACCTCCAGACTGGCTTAAAAGTTTTAGTAATCCTCCTGTCTCAGCCTCATAGTTGCTGGGATTTTAGGTGTGCACCACACCTGGCTTATTATGACATTTTTTGGGATTCAGTGTTTGAAGATGTGAATTCAAGTTTGGAAGTATCCTAAGAGCCTGTTCATGAGAGATTTGTTAGACATGAGTTTTTCTAGTCATTTCTCAGCAGAAGTTACTGTTAATCATTGTATAGCTTTTCTGAATTTGTATGGTCTTAAAACATTAGAAGAAAACAGTTTTGCTTTGCTCATTTTTTATAAGTTTAGTGGCCACCATCTTTTGTATTTTATCATTTTTTAAAAATTTGTGCATGTTATACAGAATGGTGGGTTTTGTTTTGGTAGTGTATTTTTTCAAATGGGTACTTAAATTTTTTAAACTATAAAAGTGGTTACAAATTAATATGTTTTTTCATTCCTGATTTACCCTTTTTAAAAGTAATTGTTACCATTTTTGATAGCTTTTGTCCCCTTTATCATCATTTTAAGTGTCCAGAGGTATTCTAGGGATCTCTAAGAATCCATGTAGGTGTATTGTTTGTTTTTATATAGATGTCACAGTCTGATTGTTCACCTGTTTTTTATTTAATGCTAGTACATTGAGAGCTACTTCGTTTTTGGGGGGCAACTGCACAGTAATTTTGTTGTGCCACAATTGAATCAGTTCTGCATTTAAATTTTTTGCTATTTCTAATATTTTGTTATAATGTTGCAACCAATATCCTGATACAAATATCATTTCATCCTGATATTTAAAATTGGAATTTAGGTAAGCTGGAGGTATAGCTCTGTGACAGAGTCCCACTTTGGCCTGCTCTTGAGGCCTGGGGTTCAATCGTCAGAACCAAAGCAAAGCAACAAAAAACAGTTTTATAAGGTAGATCCTTAAACATGAGAGCCTAACTAGAACGTATGTGTTGAGTTGCACAGTTGCCCTCAGAAAAATTGCAGTTTACAGTTTTTCCCACATCTCCAGATTACCTGATTTTCTAAAATTGTGCCCACAGCGTCACTCTTCATTGAAATGCTTCACTAGTTGAGAAGTACACCTTACATTAGCTTGCATTTCCCATTTCTAATGACAGAAATCATTCCATGTTTTTGAAAGCCTTCTGTATTTCCTTTGTCAGCTGGTTTTTGACCCTGGTTTATTTTCTATTACAAGTCTTCTTGACTTGTGGGAAGTTTTTATCTCTTAATGAAGTAAACTTTGATCAGAGATGTGATGCATATATCTCCCTCATTTTGTCTTCATTATTTATAAAAGTTGTTTTGCTGGACGTGGTGGTACACGCCTGAAATCTCAGGGCTTGGGAGTGAGGCAGGAGGATTGCCCGAGAGTTTGAAACCAGCCTGGGCTGCATAATGAGTTCACAGCCAACCTGAACTACATAGTGAGACCATCTAAAAAAACAAAACAAAAAATTGTTTTGCAGTACTAGAGTTTTGTTTCTTGTTAAGAAATACCTTTACAGTTCTATAAGCAAATCCTACCAGTGGTTTTATTTTGACTGGGATATTGAAAGCTGATATAGTTGTCATTGTGGGTTTTACCTCAGTTTATATGCGTGAAGTGTCACTTCCGCTGCTCCAGTGTTTTCAAAACATTGCAGAACAATGGCCATAACTGCAATAAAAATGACAGTGTTCTTCCATGTTTACCCCAAGGAAATGAGAAGTATTTTGTAGGAAGCTAAAGAACAGTGCCTTGTGCCCAGTCAAGTGATTTCAGCTGCAGGTGTTTTCCATCTCTGAGTAGACAATTTGGTTCTTTGGATGTTTCTCAGGTTGCTTTCTTACCCCTGCACTTTTAATACTCATTTAAATAGAAATGGGTGAGTAATTTGGAAGCAAGGACTGACTGACAGATGGCATCTAGTTTGGTCTTGTGCACTAACCCTATGCATGGTTATTCCCTAGGGGCAGGATGGATTCTTTCTACTAAACACTGTAAGCACTTGGGAGGCTGAGGTAGGAGGAGCGTTGTGAGTTCGAGGCCGGCCTGAGCTATATGGTGGGACCCTGCCTCAGAAAACTAGGGCTGGGAGTTTGGCTTAGTGGCTTAAGTACCTGTCTAGCGGGTGCGAGGTTGTGAGTTCAATACCTGGTGCTGCAAAAACAAACAAAACACTGTAGCTGTCATTTTTCTTATGTTCAATCGACTAGGTCATCTTAGCACCTTTCACTCTGATTTAGTAATTGAGACTGATAACTCTTACTACCAACTACTTTACGATGAATGTTAGTGAAGTATGGATCCTTCTAAAGAGTTTTGATCTCTATCAGAGCTATCCTGTAGTACAAGTTTTCACTTGGAACATCGTATAATTAATCCTACTGATTTAATGAAAAAAGCAAATTTAGTTTAGAACGAAGTGTCTTTGATTTATTGTGCTGATGACCCCTTTGATGGGTTAGTTGATTCTTGTCAAAGTGATAGGGCCAGGGATTTAGCTCAGTGGTGCAAATGCCTGCCTGGCAGGGGCAAGGTTGTGAGTTTGATCCTCAGTACCACCAAAAAGAAAAACCAAACAAAACAAAGTGATAGTGTACATCAAAATCTGTCAATTGCAGCCATATTGGTAGCTTCCCTATGGGGTTTATAGACTGGAATAAAGAGCAAAGTTAAGGCCAGGGAGTCAGCTCAGTGGTTGAAACGCTTGCCTGGTGAGCACAAGGTTGTGAGTTTGATCCCTGGCAACCAAAATAAGTAAAATACATAAATAAATTGTCCAGTTTTTTTTTAAAAAAGTGAAGTTAGCCTCATTTCTAGTAATACAGCAGTTCCCTATGTCCAAGGTAATTGAGGAAATAACCAGCATGATTCATTCAAGCTTTTCTTTAATTAGAGAAGAATGTTTGCTCCTTTTCCTGCATAACCAGAATTTTCAGTGAGGTAGTGATGCTAGGAAGAAATTATGTAGTATTAATGTTTGATCCTTGCAGGGTTAGGGGCACTTCCTGATGTTTATTAGATTATACCTCCAAAATGTGCTTATTAGTATTTCTGCTTGTGTCTTCACTATTACTCAACAGCAGGTGCAAAGCTTCATAGCTTCATAATTTATTTTTTTCCCCGAAGGAAAGCAGTTGAATAGGAGGAAAGGACTTGGATCATTTAGTTGTCAGTGGTCGCATGATAATTCACTAGTGTTTAGAGTACATACTCAGATTCCTGGGGTTTGAGGCTCTGCAGTGTGTGCTAACTTTAATGTTTGTTTTCTTTTTTTAAATGCTATTTTCCCATCTGCTTAATAGTTTCTAGGAAAATGTTCCCTTGGAGAAAGAGGGATGGAGCTTATGACAAAGTCAATTTTTACTTTAAATTATTTGAGGTTTCAGATTGAATTGTACATTTTAACACTAACCCTAAAGAACTGTTATAGTTGTCAAAGGATATTTCCTTTATGTATTCCTAGAAAAGTAAACTCACATGCAAAAGGAAAAATTCTCTGGTGGAATTGAAAATATGTATGACATTCTGCTCAAATATTTGAAGGTGGGGAAAGGCATAAACAACAATGAAATAAACTAAAGCTACTGTTACACTTTATGATATCTGGATTTTTTAAAAAGTTACAATACACATTTTGTTTTTTCACTTCCTACTGTTTTTATATCAACTCTTGGTATGAGAGACATACCTGTTTCACATCTACTCTTCCTTCCTAGTGACAGTTAATTTAAAACACTGTGTTACATGCTTTATTTTTTTTCCTCTAAGATTTCATGATAGGGGATG
>RJWM01022506.1:0-33595 GCA_004363535.1 Dasyprocta punctata | reverse complement strand
TTTACAGGAAGTAACAATCACAATGAAAATTTACTGTATAATATGTGTTACATATGATGTGCTTCAAATAATTATTGAGACACAGTTATATTGTGACTGACTAATGTAGGAGTTTCAAGCAAGAAATTGATGAGGATAAGACTTCTAAATCTTTAATCTGAACAACCAGACAAGCAAAAACTGAAAGAAAGAATGATCATTCAGGGAATTAATTACGAAAACTTCCAAGGTGTGAAAGAGAAAAATATTTGATCATTTTGCAGGAGGTCTGAGAGTCTGAACATTAGTAAACCAAGGATATGGAATTTACAAATGGAGTAATCAGGTAATTAATGTATCAGGTAGGTTCTTCAGTAAATTGAGACCTCTATATTTGTAGTTAATACTTTATCAGTCCGGATAAAATGTTTGCAACGATTTAGTCCCTTTAATGAGGTTGCTTAAAACATGAGTATTTTCTCCTTAATTTGGTATTTACATATAAGTTATGACCCTTGTATTTAAGGGGGTGTCCAGATGTCCCTCAATTTTGTCTTCTGTATTTCAGTATCATTGTTACCTGCCTTTCCCTATTTAACACTTTCCATGACTCACTCATATAAACTTACAGAGTGTGACCAAATAGAAAAGGGTATTTAATTTTTTATTTAAAAATATTTAATAACATTAAATTGTTACAGTTCCTTTTTTCTCAAATATTTTCAAATATTTTTTTAATTCCTTTTGGTCCTTGCTGTTGTTTAACTCAGGAAAAATAACAAATATTTAGAAAATATCTAATCATAATATTTTTCTTGAGAGTTCTAGTGTTTGTAAGCAGTACTTACAAATGTACTGTGTGTTTATATTCTTTGATTTAATGTTCAGGACCAAAATAAATAGCTGGATTTGTTTCAAATGTTTTTCTTTATAAGTGTGATGTGGGTAACACTGGATGAAGGGGTAATATCTCATAATTTCCTGAATAAATTGTACACTTTCATGAATAGAAGTTACTGAAAAAAAATAGAAGAACTCAAGCAAAATTGCCCAAATCAAAAAAGACTATATGTATTAGGAAAAAGTTGTATTCCTGAATCAATATCGGTAACACTAAATTAATTGATTAAAAGGACGAATATATTTTATTACACAGTTTTTCAAAGATATGAACACTCAGGACTGCTTCACTTTTCAGTGATTTTGTTTGCTTTTAGAGAAAATGGCCAACTGTCCTAAAAAGGTGTGTTAATTTGTTCTTGAAGCAAACAACTGAGCTATTCACAAAGAACTTTGCCAAATGCTTTGTTTATGCTTCTTAATTTTGAGGTGAATGAAGGATAAAGAATAAAAAATAAATATTTTTTTTTTTTGCTAAATGTGCAGTGAAATTCAATATGCAATTAATAGTGACATCCATTTTAAAAGTTGTCACTCTTAATTTAACCAAGGGTGAATGCAATTTTCTAAATAATATTTTAAAATGAAAATTATATTAATTGAATCCTTCAAATTTACACAAACATTTACATAGTCTATATTTCATTGCAGTCATACTAATATGACCAATTATATTTAATTCTATAATGCAGAGACTGTGGTGTACTCACACTTATTGACCATCTCACTTAGAAAAGTTACACGTCTTAAGCAGGTGATTAATATATATATCTGTATGGTCAAAACTTAATTTATCTATATTTCAGATATTACATTGAAAAATGAAAGATAAACTTGAAAAAATATTCTCTTGCATAAGTTACATGAAAAGTAATGCTTCCTTGAACAAATTAATGTTTCTTTTAAAAAAATCTTTAAACAAATTTTTAAATAATTATGTATACGTATGTATTCAGTTTTATCCACTAAAAGGAGTTTCTCAAGATACATGGTTCTTTCATAATATCAGTGCAATGTAGAGATCTTTAGACTATCACTGACTGATTTTCAACAGCAACTAAATAATTTTTGTGATGTGATTTTACTAAATGTAACTCATTTTGATTTAAACTGTTCAGGTAATGAAAGCATAGACAATAAATCTACTAATATGCCAAATACTTTGACGTATTCTATGAAAAATCAAACTGTGAAAATGGACTATCCTAGAAGGTATCAAGTTCCCCGTCACTGGAGGCACTGAACTCATTCATTGGAAATCAAAATATAATATATTTATTTTGGCAAGGCAACTTTTATATATTTCTCTGTAGGTTTTATGACCTTTTTAGATAATATGTACTGTAAAGCACAAAAACATTTATATTTTCCCTGAATCCTTAGTCAAAGTTACTTTACCATGTGTTTTCAGGAGATATTTTTCTTTTAAATGTGCCGCTAATGAAACGACATAGCAATAGGTAATTGTTTTCAGCATCTTAGAAAATTCACATAAATGGTGTTAAAATAACAAATTACATAAGACAAATTGTATCAATTGCATGTGTTATGTCTCTTATCTACATGTTCTCTCATAGCCTCATTTTGTGATAGGTGGGGCTTTTGGAAGTGACTGAATCTAGGGTGTGTGACGGGGTCAGGGATGTGATGCTGTGATCAATCAATGGTGTGATGTTACAAGATGCTACAATTAAGGGTGGCCCATTCTGGGGACGAGTGCTACCTGTCCTGATGGTGGGTCACCTGGTCAGGTTTTAAGGGGCAGAAAGAGGAATGCTGTTGTTGCCACTTTCTTTTTGTCACTTGCTGCTTGCTACTTTGTTACATTGCCACCTTCTGCCTGCCATGAACTGCTTTTCCTCTGCGATGTCCCTTTGTCAAGCTACTCTGCCTTGGAACCAGACTGTTAGCTAAATAAACCTTTCCTTCTTTTTTTTTTTTTTTTTTTTTTTTTTTTTTTTTTTTTTTTTTTTTTTTTTTTTTTTTTTTTTGAGGCAGGGTCGCACTATGTAGCTCAGGCCGGTCTTGCGCTTGCGTTGCAGCCCAAGCCGGCCTCGAACTCACATCGCTCCTCCTACCTCAGCCTCCCAAGTGCTGGGATTAAAGGCGTGCGCCACCACGCCCAGCTAACTTTTCCTCCGTTAACTTTGGGTGTCAGACATTCTGTCTCACTAAATAGAAAAACTAAGACATCTGAAAATTGTATTTCATTTTCATTAATTTACATGCCTTCTCAAATTTGAAATTTCTGTATTGTGTAACTCAGGAAGGACTGCACTCTAAGTGGTACATCTGATTAAAATGACATTTTTTATTCAAGTGTGTCTTTGAATTTATAGGTAGATCCTTAGTTGTTTTGGTTTTGGTTGTTACTTTATTTTGAGCTTGCTTGATTACCTGGAAGAAAATTTATTCCAGGTATGACAACTAATTTGTTACAAATTGTGTTATGGACCTAATAGAACAGGTTGTGGAAAAGAGATATCTGACATGTGATAGCAATAGAATACTAGGAAGCTAAATGATGAAAGAGAGGGGGACATCTTGGTGCCCACAACACACCCCAACCATATTTTTCTAATGAAAATATATACTTTAGCATAATGGTAGCTGATTGTGCATCTCAGTTGCTGCAGGGGGGGTACGAAAGAAATCTCTGCATTTACCCAATTGGTACAATGAACAGCAAGGTGTGTGCATTTTTATCAAAGTACAAATGGGTGACTTTTACCCGACGTTACGCACTGTTACATTTTTGGTGTTTATGACTTTTTATTAAATGTTTTCTTTTGATTTTTTTGTAGAATTAGCCCAATTCAGTAAAATGTCATATGAAAATACACTTTTACATCTTTGGGGGAGATGGAAAGTGAGTCATTAGGTAATTCTGCTGCTCATGATAGACTTGGATCATGTAAGCCTAAAATGTTAGCAAGACATGACAGATAGAGTTAGTAGAGAATGCACCCTTGATTTAGATGAGGGAGAAAACACTAATGTAAATATATATTTGACTAGTCAAAATGGCCATTTATACCTGACTGATCTAATATTAGAATTTGGATGAAAAATGTTATTAGTCTCTTGCCAAGGGTGAAATCTATAGATGGAATGCCCACAGTGCAATTCAGCGTTGGCAATGGATGATGTGCTACAAGATGTTTTAAAATACACTAATAAAGAAATACAAGTAGAACATTCTATATGCATCAATAGTAATACTCATATATATAAATACGTATGTTATATATAAGTTATATATGCATACATATATTTATTTATTTATCATGACACCTCGCTACATGAGCTAAAACATTTCATAGCAGGACTTTATTAATATAATCTTCAGAATCTAAAGGATTTATAGACAAGTGACAGACGTAGCACTGCGATTTTTAGAGTAATAACAATGCTTTAGAGATTTGGTTTCCTTCAAAACTGTCTACATTTTAAGGATAAAAAGACCCACCAAAAAGAAAAAGAAAAATATCTGATAATTTGGCTGCTATTCACTCATTTTTTGAAAACTTTGTTTTAAACTGTCGAACACTTTATACACCACGTGAATACATGACAATTGGCAAACGACTTACATCATTTCACTGTTGTTGAAGGTTTCAGTAATATATGCCAAATAAACCTTCCAAATATAGGATAAAATATATGTGCCTTGCTAGATGCAAAGACATTTTATTCCTTAAATTTAGAAATTTATCCAGGCCACCAGGTCTTCATTCATGTAGTAATAAACCATATGACCTGATGAACAGACTGGTTGAACGTATTTCAAAAAGTAATGCTAAAGTCACATTTAACAACCGGTTCATGAGTTACCCACTGATGCTGTATTTGCTAAAAAAGCACAGAAACTATTCACAGGATCAAAGTGGAGAGTCCTAAAATCATATTCCAAATTCATAACAGAGAAATGTATAGTACAACCTTTCGAATTCAAAAAATACATAACATTGGCCTCCTGTATAATGAAGAAAAACGAAGTACTATCGATACTGTCAGCATTACATGATATTGATAAGACTGATAGTAAAGGGACAACATGGTGGTGCATGCCTACAATCTAAGCATCAGGAGGCTGAGGCAGCGGACCCTGTGAATGCAAGTTCAACCTGTGTAATCCGGTGAGTTCCAGGTTAGCCTGGACTACATTATGGCAAAGAAAAACAAAGCAATATTGATACTGTCAACACTGTATTATCATGGTAAGATTGATAGTGAAGCCAGGCTTCGTGGTGTATGACTGTAATCCCAGCACTTGGGAGCTGAAGGTGTAGTATCCTTCAAGATCAGCCAGTCATACATAGTGATTGCAAGGGAAGCCTGGACTGCATGGGAGAATCTGTCTCAAAAAAACAAACAACAACAGCAAAGACTGATAGTAGATCCTCAACACAAATGAAGCCAGAGTTGGTCCAATATTACAGTGAGACAGAAGATGGAGTAGATGTTGTTGATGAGTTATGCAGCAACTATGCCACTCATAATACAAAATGTTAGCCAATAGCAGTGTTTTACTGGAACCTAAACATGTCAGGCATACTTTCATAGGTTGCAAAGAAATCAACAAGCAAAAAATATCTTGGAGAAATTTTCTTAGAGGGTTGGAACTGGGATTGATAGTGATGAGTTACAACAGAGGAAGAACAATATGTAGCTGCCCAAAGAACTTGGCAGAAAACTACTATAGCAGACCAGTGAACAGCCTGGTGAAGCAGCTTAAGAACCTCCTGTGAAAACAGGAAGACCAGCGAGATGCCAAGTATGTCGCACCAAAGAAGACAGGAAAACAAAACACATGTGCTATCAGTGTAAGTAACACTTGTGTATGTAACATGCTGTTCTCATATGTGAAAATTGACCCGTATATAATTGAAGTAAAAATATTTCTGTGATAGTTTTACTATTTGTATTTTCATTGTAGTTCACATAGAATTTATTTTTGTTGTTATTGTTTAGATCTTGTAAGCAGGTAAACAATTGATGTTGAAAATGTTTGTTTACTGTACACAATCATTACATATGTTTCATTTATATTTTATTTTCCTGTTAAGTATACATTGTTGAATAAAATGAAACTCATCAAATTAAAATTAATAATTCATCAATAGAAATATTCCAAAAAATAAATGTAGGTATTGCACACCCCAAAAATGTGTCTTCTAAATATTTACCATGATGCTCCTATTCTTCTTAAAAAGATTTAAAATGAACCAATTTCAACAGGTCATAATAAACTATGATAGGTAGAAGACTTCTGAAAAGAAGTTCCAAGGTAAGTCAATGTTGTATCTTTCTTCAGTTAATTGAATAATTTACAGAAGGAATATTTACTGATATAAATCATTTTCTATTTTCCATAAGGAAAAATAAAACAAATTCATACTTCTACATTATATTTTTAGAGCATAGTTGAAATGTATAATGTCTATGTCAAATATAGTTGTTTGCTATGTGCATGGATTAGAACTGCTTAAAAAGTTGTGCAAGATACTGACCATTGGACAAACATCACACAACTTTGAAGAATAACAACAAATAAACTCAATATAAATGCCAAATATTGATAAAACAATAAATATATGTTGAGAAATTAAAACTCAGAAAATCAAAATAAAATCATAAATTGCTTAAACAATGTGCAAGTAATGTAGGTTATATTTTTGCATTTAATGTGTCTTGATATCAATGCTGTTTTGTCAAAATTGGTGTAACTTTGTGGTAAGTCATGGAATTGGGGAGGATTGAAGCTCTAATTTTGTTCCTTTATCAAAGTTATTTAGACTATTATGATTCTTTTGTATTTCTACATAAATGTAAGAACCAAAATGTTAATTTTCAGGAAAAAGGATGCTGGTATTTCGATAAGGGATTGTGTTTTCTGATCTTTATTATTTTCTACTATTTGTTCTTGGTTTTATTCTGTCTTTTATTTCTAATTTCATAAGGAAAGATATGACAGTATATCATAATTTTCTTTTTTTTCTAATGAATGTACTTGATGTTAAAAAATTAAAAAATAAAATAAAATTTAATACAAATAACTTTAACATCAAAATTAAATAAAGTCACGTTAATGACAGATAATGTTATAAATACAAATTTTGTGTAGCTATAAAAGTGCCGAATTTTTATACTTAATGAAGAATTAATCACAGACTAAATATAATCAACATGATGTTTAATGAAACATAATGTTCTTAATATAGGATAATATTTATTTGAGTACCTAAATGCCATATAATACCTGAAAAAAATGAAGAATTAGAAAACAACTGATGCCATTTACACCCTCACACAGTAGCAATGAAGTTAGGAAGCTATATTTGTAAAATTGGTTTTCATACAGTAGTGTCCAATTTCATCTATTATTCATATCTAGTGAGTAGTAAATACATTTAGCAACAGGTATCAGAATGTAATATAGTCATCCTTTCAAGTACATTGTTATATTGCAAATTGCCGTGTTATTTTAGTAGTATTAAGCTATTTAAGTATTGCAATCATGAATTAGGTAAAAGAAAATGATTTAATTCATAGTATAAATTTCTGTCAGTGTACTTCAATGAAAAAGAAATAACAATTGTGTTGTTACTAAGCTAATGCCAAAATACTTGAAAATACAAAATACAGCAAAACTTATATAGAAGGAAATACCTTTAAAATGCAGTAACTTCAAAAAATTCAATAACTTCATTTGCTGTGTTACTATTTTGGACTTGTAAATATTCAAGTAACTTATCCATATTAACTATATTAATTATTTAATAAAATATTTTAGTCATTGTTTTCAATTGCATGCATTTTACTGCACTTTTTCATTTAAGGATTAGATACCTCATACACATGCTATTTCACTCTCCTCCTCTCTTTTCCATATATTTTGGTACAACTAATAATCTGTGCCTATATTATTTATACAAATATTAAGTAGTAAACAATATCTTACTTCTTTAATGTACTATTTTATTCAAGTGCATGAATTGTGTAGTTTGACAAAAGAAGAAACACATGCTTCAAAGGTGTTGAAATAATGAAAATACTATCAGACAGGAGATAAAGAAATGAGAGAGGGGAGAGGGGAGGGAAAGAGGGAGAGAAAGAGAGACAGAGATTATAAAGACATGGCAGACACTGATATACGTATTGCTCCAGAAGTGGTTTAATAGAACCAAGAAATCAGAGACCTTTTAATGAACATAAAAACTACAATGAGTCTTGACCAGAAGAAACTTAGACACACAAAAGCACAAAGATGTATCTAACTGGTAAGAATTAGAACCCAGAAGAAACAGAATTGAAGTTTGAGGACTAGTAGCCAATAGCAGCAGTTGGAAGGTGTATACATGATGGTTTTCCCTCCCTTACATCTTTGATCTCCTGGCTTTATTTTGTAATGACAACATAACTGGAATACACTTCACAAGGAAGCCTGGCCATTTACTCTCTAGAGGCAGATCAGAGAAAGTTAAGATATGGCTTAAGAGAGTGACACCCACAATAATGACAATGTGTTTTTTCACCAGATTTATTATTAATATGTCCATGTTCTTAGAAAATCGATATTTTATGTTTTTGTTTTCCTGGAGACTGTTTTGCTGAGGAGCCATACTTCTTTGCTAAAATGAGTAGGTTCTACCTCATTCTGAAATAGCTGTCACCCTATATTTTCTCAAAATCACTCATTTCTGTTGAACTTTCCTTTTATCTCATAGTTTTATTCTTTTTAATTCTTGTATTTGTAAAACAACCTCCAAAAGCTTAAGTAAAGCTATATGATGTAACTGAATATTCTTACATTTTGTCATGGTGTCTGCTATTTGGGAAAATGCCTCCTAAGTTTGTCAACTTTATCCACCTGGGACTCACTGATAGGATTAATAAACACCTCTGAGTATGTTTGCGTGAGTGAAGGGGGTGTGCCTTGGGGTTTATATCTGGTCCCTGGCTTCTTCCTTGTTGACACTATTCCCCTGATCACTTTTCCAGTCACCACAAACTAAGCAACTCTACCCTGCTACACCCTTATGCCATGATTTTCTTGCCTTGCCCTTGCAATCATGAAGTGAATTCTCTGAAATTAGGAGACAAATTAAACCTCTCCTCCTTTAAATGGTGGGTGTTGAGTATTATGTTCTGGCAAGGAAAAAGTTTCCAATATAGAGTACTTTACTGTAGGTTGAAAAGAATTTACCATTGCAAATTATATGACACAATTCACACTTTTTAGTAGTCTTCATTGTTAAAATAAAGTATGGTGGCATTGGTATTTTGTTACGCATTTTGAATTTTTCCTCTCCTTCTTTAGAAAGTTCTTGAAAGTTTTTATTTTTTGAAATTTCACAAATATCCGATTTGAGTTAGTATTATTTAATTTATCTTTCTGCCTAGAAGAATTAATTCAATATTTTAAAAATATATCAGACTCATATTCCTGAGGGTCAGGGAAATTGATTTTACTAAATCCTTGATTTCTATTCCAATTTATCTTCCCTCACAAAATATCATTTTAGTTGGATGATAAAACAACTTGATTATTATTTTCCCTCTTTCCATTTTCAATTTGTTAGATGTATACTTTTTGAAAAATATCTTT
This sequence comes from Dasyprocta punctata, assembly GCA_004363535.1. Taxonomy (NCBI): domain Eukaryota; kingdom Metazoa; phylum Chordata; class Mammalia; order Rodentia; family Dasyproctidae; genus Dasyprocta; species Dasyprocta punctata. The sequence goes on along the minus strand of RJWM01022506.1, from coordinate 24,105 downwards.
AATGTTTCCACTAATATAGTACTATCATCATTAACATTCTAGTATCATATGTGAAAATTTCTTTTATCTTCAATAACCATTCATCCTATAGCGGTCCCAGTAAGGACCACTGTGATAATGTAAAATCTTTAATTCCTATTATTCATCTGTTTTTTCCTTTTATAACATCTCTGTATGGATTTGCTTCCTGTGTGTATCAAAATAAGGGCTTAGGTAGCCTCAAAGTTCAAATAGGAAGTCTTACCACTTCACAAAGCAGGTTTAATATAATGTCTGTCAATCACAGACTATTTCAGCACTTCGTCTCCATAACACTTTCTTCAAAGTGAGTCATTTTTTTCCTTACTGTTGTAATCAGGGGGTACAAGGAGAACAATCACATACAGGACACAGAATTTATTTTTTTATTTATTTGTTCATTTTTGGTGGCACCAGGGATGGAACTCACAACCTTCCGCCTGCCAGGCAGGCACTTAAGCCACTGAGCCAAACTCCCAACCCTAGATTTTCGAGGCAGGGTCTCACTACGTAGTTCAGGCCAGCCTTGCACTCACATTGTAGCCCAAGCTGGCCTGAAACTCACAACACTCCACCTACCTCAGCCTCCCGAGTGCTGGGATTAAAGGTGTGTACCACCATGCCTGGCTAGGACACAGAATTTATAACACTGTTTTATGATAGTCACCCAGAGTTTAACACAAGAAAGTGCAGAAAATCTGTGCACAACACTAAAGACCCAGAATATTCAGTCAAGGGCCTGGATCCCACAGCAATGTCCTGCACGAGTCCAGTTGAAGGCCAGAGCCCATGACAATGCCTCCCACAAGTCCAACTGGAGGTCAAGAGCCCATGAAAAGGACTCATGCCAGTCTGTTTTATGGATTTGTGCTGGGAAGACCCAAGGTCAGCAGTGGAAACTAGAAAGTCTGTACCAGTAGGGTGAAGGAACTGTGCCAGTCGGTGGAGGGTTCTACACTGGAGCTGAGAAGTCATGCTCAAAATAAGGACCAGGGCTGCCCTGAAAAGTACCATAGCCATCCTTAGAGACAATGACGTCCCAAGCTCCTCCAATGATGAGAACAGTCGAGTAAATATCAGGAAACCAGCGTGACAAGCTTCTCCTGGAGATTAAACAACACACTTCTTCCCCTCTGGAGCCAGGAAGTGATGCTCAATGTAAGTAGAAGAGCTCCCCCAAAGTGAACCACAGCCACTCTCAGCTACAAGACCCTGAGCTCCTCCAATAATGACTGAATTCATATTGGGGAAGCCAGCATGACAAGCTCTTCCAAGAGAACAAATGGCTCAAAACAGTAACTCTTCAGAAAACCCACAACACCTTGCTCTTCTTCTCCATATCTCTATTTACGCTTGCAACTTTCCTCAGGTGGGCCATCTACACTCAGCACCATGCCGATTTAATTCAACTGGTGTTAAGATGACCACCAGTTTTTAATCCATAACACTTATAAAACTTTAACTTTTAAGAGTAAGTATGTATCACACCCGAATTCTACCAAAAGTTATCCCAATAAAATGGCCACATGCAATTACACTGCAGGTAAGAAATCTCGGTCAATATTGTAGTGAAGAGATGAAAAGTTGGTGAATAGCTGGCACATTTCAGCACAGACCTAAAGGGACTAGGGGTTTATACTGCACACTTATGCAGGTGGAGGAAATAGGAAGGCCAAAGAAAGAATATGAACATGGTGGCTAGAGTGGATGACACAGAGGAGCCAGAGGTTGGCTCATGAGTGGACTGGGGCTTGAATTCATTTCAGAAGCGTTTAAGTGTTCAAATATTTAACAGTAGCCAGGATTTTGGCTCAATGGCTTAAGCGCCTGTCTGGCAGGTGCGAAGTTGTGAGTTCAATCCCCAGTGCCACACACAAATATTTAACAGTTACACTGGAGAGATTCAATTTATGTTGCAAAGGAATCACTTTAGCTGTTTCAAGAAAAAATAGCTGTGGGTGAGCAAAAATAGAAACAGAAGTGTTTGAATAACTTGATATAATCTATGAAAGAAACTTTCCATGAAACTAATAAAAGTTTCTCAGTCCTTACAAAAAGAAATACCTCAAATTCTACGTCTCAGAACCTACAGTACTTGACATTCCAAGATTATGATTTTCAAGTGTTAAAGCAAAAACCCATAAGGAATAGTAAGTGACAGAGTGTTGCAGTGAGTCATGAAAAGGAAGAATTTCATGAACAAGAAGAATATAAAATTTTCTAAAGTATTTCCTTACTAGAGAAAAACATTTTGGGCTATTAAGTATGGTTAATTAATATGATTTAATCTCTCAAACTTCCATATTTTTAAATGCACATATGGCTCAATTACCTAGTTATTGTACTAGTAGATTTTGTACTGCTTTTACATCATTTATATCATGATGGACTGAGAGACTCTGATGTAAGTTGTGATATTCCATAAAATATCAGCTTGCAAAGTGGATAGTGGACAACTCATTTTCTTAAGAATCCTCTTGTCCTACAGGAAAAGGACTGAATAGATTATTTCACTTTTATGTTCTGACATAATTCTAGCTTGGTTCTGCCTTCTCAATATCTGCTAGCAAAGTTTGTTTCAGGATTAACTATCCACTACTGATTTTCATTGCATAGTAGACATTGAACTGCCCAAGAGCAAACATGGCACACATTTCTGTCTTGGTCCAGAGACACTGAACATTATATTTATCTCATAAATTTGATGATCGTATGTAGAGCTACAGAAAATAAATATTGATGCATAACATATAACAGAAGTATCTTTAAATGCATAAAAGAAATAAATGATGTATATATTTCCTATGCATATATTTAGTCTCCTTTGTTCACATAGCTTAGCTGAAACCATGATTTATGCTGAACAGAAATAATAATTTCACAAAGTAAATCATATTTTCCAAATACCAGAAAGGTTAGATCATTTGGAATTTGGAGTATTCATATTAATTGTGTATAAAGTAATTTATATGGCATATTATTAAATTTTCAGAGTTGCAACTTCTGAAAAAACAATATCCCTGTCTGTTTCTGTGTGATTTTCTTTTATTCAGTGTCTGCCAAACAGTATTTTGGAGGTTAAAATCTTAATAGTGAAAAATTTCTTGTACATTTTGAGAAATAAGACCATTTGTAGTGTTCAGTTTTGGACTTCTGGTATATGTGATAGTAAATATGTATATTTCTTAGAACATTCCAAAATATATTTACTCAATACATTCATATTATATGTGGATTGGTAGAAGTCTTAAATTAAAAAAAGACACTTGCAATAAAAGTTCACTTTACAACGAAGAGAAAAAATTAAGCAAAATTTTTGTTCTGTGTATTACAATTGTGAAACAAGACTGAAAAGAAGGACTTTAAAATGAATAGGTATATTTTACTGCTGCTGTGTTAGACTTACATTGTTCTCAGCTACAGTACAATTTCTGAAAGTAAGTAAATATATCCTGACAGAAAGAAAAGCTTTCCAGAGCTAACTCATAAAGAAGTGTCTGTTCAAAATGACCAAAACGAATAAAAAAAATAGACTAAGCTTGTGTAAAAATATTCCCTAAAATCATAACTAACAAGACTAACATATTATTGAGACAATCAATATTTTTTTCTTAATCCAGTTCTACATGCGTATAAATCACTGTGATTATTCTACAATATTCTGATTGAGCATAGGAAATTCACTTCTTCAAGAAAAATCTATCTACAGTGATTTGTTTTTTTATAGGAATTTAAAGAAATAAACTACAAATTATATTATCCAATTAGTTTTATATTTCCACTGAAGTAAATCTTGCTCTCAATTCCCACTACAGCAGATAATTTCAAGGTTGTGTTAAATATGTAGCAGCTGGAGGTTGCCAAATGAATGTGTTGAATGAGTGCATTTTACTGAAGTGCGTACTATCTTTTTTGACATGCATGTAATGATAACACATTTTCTGGCAGTTGGGTTCCCCAGGGCAAAATGAAGCTGCAATAGAAGATAAAACAACCTGCTTATGTAATGACCATAAAGTACTAAATGCATATTTCATGAAAAATATCTCCATTGGATGACTGACTTTAGCGGAGGTCACATTTTACACTTCATTACAGTGAAACATTTTTCCAAATTATTGGTACAATTGTAAATACTTATTTATAAACATGCAACTAAATTTAGCTCTTGTAAACCAAATCTTTTCAAATTCAATGTATCATCAAAATATTTTAAAAGAGTAGTATCTTAAAAACAAATAAGTTGTTTTAAAACTTTTTAATTTCTCCTACTACAAGGATATAAAGATGTCATATAGAATTTTGTGTTTCTTTCTTGATTTTTGTTTAAAATCAAGTCCTGAATGCATGAAGTGCTTATCTTTTTGATGTAAAATACTAAAGATTGAGAACATTATTCTCCTCCTACAGTAATCGTTGATAATTTCTCAGAGTCAAATTTATTGATACAATAAAAATACCACCCCCAAAAGGAAGCATCTGCAGGTATTTAATAAGCACTGGTTACTCTTAACACAAATACCTGTGTCAGAAAAATAAATAAATCCTCTAAGCAGGCATTCGCAAAATTTTAACTCTCAACTCTATATCTAGTGTGCAAGGTGCAAAACATCTCTGTTTCGTATTCCACATTATTGTGTATCACAGGAATTTTACAAGGATGGACATAATGATTTTTATTCACATAAACTACAATGAATTCCTTTAAAGAGGTCTACATTGTTTAATATATTTTTAATTGTCACTGAGCTTACTGTTCTTATCCATCACTTTCACCTTAACTTGTGTAAGTGTAATCTGTAGTTATTCTAGTACTTGGAAATATTTAATTGCACTAGAAGAGGAAGCAATGAAATAGATGAAATTCATGAAATATGTTGGTATAAATAATGAATATTCTAGCATATTTAAATATAGATAGGTTAAAGTGTTTTTGTTATGTTTACTAATGAGAAACATAGAAGTAGGCACAATGTAGTGGATAGATAATGAAAGATTTCAGATGATTATTCATAATTCTAAGGTGTGCAATATTAATAAAATAAAAGTGCAATATGCATAGGTTATAAGATTAAATGCCAGAAAAAGAACAACTAAGAAAATCATGGCAGTTAAAAGTTCGTAGGGAAATGCTATCAGGCATGGAACTTCGTGTTGCTGGGAAAATGAAGGACGCAAAGGAGTGCGACCGGATGTGGTGGCACACACCTGGAATCCCAGCACTCTGGAGGCTGGGGAAGGAGGACTGCCATAAACTCAGGTTCAACCTGGGCTACATAAGGAGCACAATGCATTCAAGGCCAGATTAAACTACACAGTGGGACTCTGTCTCAAACTAAAATGAAATAAATAAAATAATAAAATAGGAGAAAAGATAAAGAAAGTAGTGTGATGATTTGACTTGTGCAAGTTCTCTGAAACTGTGGCAAATATATTTAGTTATTTATATTTTGGAGACCTACCTACTTCCATATTTGTTTTATAATATATTAAAATTTTAAAGTTGTTACTCATATTGGCATATCAGTACTTACATTATTTTCTAAATAATTAAGTACAAGCTACACTTGTGACTATCAATATTACATTGACTTTCTTTTAATTTTTCTAGTTTGTATCGAATTTTTTCTCCAAATAACAGTATTTCATTTATATCAATAGATGTTTGATAAGTTTAACATATTGAAAATTAGTCTTCATGGGCCACCACACCCCAGAACCTAACAGGGGGACTTGAAAGTTTTGGGTATCTAAATGTAACAATAAAACACAGATCAAGAAATAAAGACAAAATTGTAGGTGTAGCAATTTAGTGAAAATAATTTCTGATCTGTTAAGCTGAGTAGATTTTCTGACCTTGATATTGGAAAAGGTCAAAACTAAAATCACACTCAACATAATCACATTAGAAATGTTTGTGAAAAAAAAAAAGAAACATTGGTGAACTATGCATGACCTTCAACTGTAAATCTGAATGTTCTGAATGAGTACATTTTCACGAGAATAGTATAATTTTGAGGATATATGAACTACTGAATTAGCCTTAATTATTTTTATGACTATTGTTGCTATGCCAAAGTCCTCACAGATCTTAATATCCATTATTAATTGGGTTGCTATGATAGAAATGAAAATATTGATGTTATTAAAATTTTAAAGTGTATCTTTCCTGAGTTGCTATTTTTAGAACTCCAATAAAAAGGAGCATCATCCACCTTTAATTTATGAGCTCCTTTTGTTGACTACAAACTCTGCCTTGTGTAACATTAATTTGAGAGCCTAGTCACAACTAAAAGTTACACTTGTAAGTAAAAAACATACTGAATATTTTAGAAATAGCCTAGACATCTATGCATGAGAATGTGGCCAAAGAGAAGTCTGTCTAAATAGAAGGACAAGCTTGTCAAGCCAATCTAATATTGGATATGGATGGTTTCCAAGATGGATTGCAAATATATTAATTACAAGATCACAAAGTAGCAAAAAGTATGTTATTCTCTCTGTAGAAATGTAAGACATAAGGAACTATACAAATGTCTTCCTCTTTGAATAAAGTGCAAGAAGGATAAACTAGAAACTAGTGAGATTGAATAATTTCATGAAGTGGGAGGGAAAAGGAAGAGGTAGAAGGAATGAGCAGTGAAGAACATATTTTCGAGTGTATCATTAGAAATACGTTTCTACTCTTTAGAACAATGGCAATGTTTTAAGCAGTCATAAACAATAATCAAAATTAACTGGAGTATAGGAGAAAGTAAACCAGAATGTAAAGTTAAGAACCTAACCATATCATGTATGATTCATATAACTACTCTGAATACTGGAAAGGTAAAGAACTAAACAATGTGGAACACAGTGTTTTATCATATTCTAAAAATATAAAGATAAAAACTGCAGCCAAATGTTGTTCTCTGGTACATTTGTTTTCTACAAGGTTATAGGCTAGAATAGCTACTGAAAATACTTGCTGTATTTCTAGTAAAAATAGTAAATATATTGAGGGTGAGAAGTGACAGATTTCTCACAGTTAGAATGATTTTTTTCTAAACATTGATTACAATACGTCTCATTAAGTCCTCAAAGTCTCAGTTTTCTCCTCAATAAAAGACACCAAATTGCCACTTGATTTATTAAATATGCAATTATGTCAGACAGAATTATAACATCATTTAATCTGTGATTACTACAATCCTAGCACTATACTAACCATATCATTTTACTACTAGTAGTAAAATATGCATAGTTATTATCTTCACTTTCCTCACAAAATCTGTAACTTGCAGAAGTTAAGCAGTTTTCCAAGGCTATGCATCTACGTAATAGCTCTAGTTTTTGAATTGAGGCATATGTGATTTCAAAGCAAAAAATATATACAAATATAGATAACTGACAGATATATTAAAATCACCACAATTTTTCAAATTACCACAATGTTTTCAATTATTTTTACTCTTCATTTTCATTCTTTGTGATACTAATAGTGTACAATAACGCATGCATATATCATTATGTTCACACAAGTATATACACACACACAAACACAAGGCAGAAGATTATGTCAGGCAGGCTATACAGACAGAGAAGTACAGATATTAGTGAGGTTAGAAAGTCAGTAAGAATTCAAGCATAGAAGAACATAGGAATGCTGGATTTTATCTAAGCCTAGAAACCAAATTCTGATAGATACTATGATGTAAACTCAAATTCTTCTTTAAATAATTTAATGCATTATCTCATTTGATAATGCTCTTTGTTGATACCATTATCTCTCAAATATCTGTTCTTATCTAAATAAAATTATGCTATTCACTATCACTTTCCTTTTTGAATTATGGAATGACTAAATTGCCTATCAAAGGGTTAGCCATTTTGGTTCAGTGGATAAACCTATGAAAAGACAGGTTTCCAACAGCTTTCTACTAGGAAGTCCGAGGCTGGGAATAAGGTTACTTTCTTCTTTTTTTCCACTCCTCTTTCCTTTCCTTTTCTTCCTCAAGCTTTTATCCCAGGAAAGTTATACACAATGAGAATAGTAACCTACATGCATATATTCATCTATGAATTAGCTTTCTACACGTTATCTTGGTTATTTCTAGAAGCAATCTGATTTTTAAAAATTCTGACATGAGGTACTTCACTGTCTAGCTCACAATGCTGGCCTCATCTGAGGTAGTGTAGATAGCATCCTGACCTCTCATGCAAGGGGCAGTACAAATACCAATCCTTGTACCAACTGAGAGTATTCATCAGCTCTTCCTAATTCAAAAGTTTAGGAAATACAGGAAAAGCAGAATAAATACAAATATAATGTATGTGTTGTATATTGCTAACATCAACTGAGTTCTGGAGAAATATAATGGAAATCTGACCCAGATTAATTACTATTCAAATACTATTTCACCAATATGCTTTCTGGGTAGTTTGCGTTCCTTTCCCTATCATAAATGAGCAAGAGTCAAATTGAAAGAGTATCTGAATGCCATGGCAAGTTGCTCTGCCAATAGGACTTGGTTACAAATGTGCAGAATTTTAACACATAATGTCAGTGGTAAGTTAGAACTGAATAGCCAGATTTCCCTGAAGTCATTCAGCTAGCAAAAGTGGTCAAAGCCTTTTTTTAGGATCTAGTGTTTCTTCATTGCTGGAGCTAATGCACAGATGCGATATTTCCTCATTCTCTAATTTTGCTCTTATGGCTTACATTTGAAGCATGTCTTCATTAAAATTAAATAACAATATAACCCAACCAGTGATGTGCTGAGTATAATAATGGAAAAGGACAAAATCTTCAAGGAAGTTACAAGGTCCTACTGGCACATACTAGTTGGAGTCAGTAGAACACTTTACAGTTTGACCACATAAACCATGAACCAAAATGGATAGTTTATTAAATTGGAAGCACTCCTCTAGGGTCACATGATTTAAAATTATAGAATGTACTCCATAAGACTGTGGAAACTTGCTACAAGGATGACTTCTTAATATATTGAAAAAACTGCTATTTAATATGAAAGAGGGTCAATATACTGGCTGTCTTGTAGTCAGTTAAAAAAGATTTAGCATCTTCAGTGAAATGGATATTTTTAAAATAGATACTTTATGCCTCATATTTTATGTGAAGCTGGAAAACTCTATAAATGATTATTTTCATTAGGCAAAACAAAGGATGTGTGATTTATCAAGACAAAAGAGAATGCACTGGTGAGACTGCATAATAACTCTCATCCGTAGATAGAAATCTAACACAGGAAACTTTCTAGAAATTAAGTTCAGTGATACTGCGAAGATATCATTTTTGTTTGCTATTATTACGAGCTAATATATTAGTATGCCATACTTTTAAGGATGCTACCATCTGATATTCTCCTGGATCAGAGACAAATCCATGCATACAACAAAAATGGTAGCCAAAGTAATTTTAGTTATTGGCAACCAAAACAATGCAACTCTTTGAGATGAAATATGACCTGGTTTCTCAGAACTGATTCTGCATAAACAGTACTGGGAAATGGCTAGAATGAGTGAGTAGGTAAAGTCATGAAATATTGACAAATCCACCATTATGTGTAGGATGGTAAGCAGGCTATATTGGACTGCCTCCAAATAAGCAGTGTGGCTGGCAGACTTCCAACTTCATAGAATCCAGGTAAATGCAATCATCGTAAGAAGGGGCAAGAGAGAAGGTCAGAGCATGGGGTGAATAGTTAATCATTAGATACTGACAAAGATGATTAAGAGGTAGACAAGTTGCAGTAGCTCTATTCTTCCTGTACATTTTTATAGCTACTAAAATACCCTGAAACAAGATAAGCAAGCATAAGAAAATCTCAATGTTGGAAAGAACCTGGAAGGCTATTCAGAGACCTTGTAATTTGTGGAATGACTTTGAATTACGTTGCTGGTTTCTATATTGGCTGCCATATATCCCAGACAGAGCTTTGTGGAAGCCTCAAAAGTCATAAGTTCCAACAGCTAAAGACAAGGAAATTGTCAAAAACACTGGGAAAATTGTGACCTGACAAATCTTATTTGTAATACCTGCTATACTTCAGACAAACAAAAGAAGAAATGTATTGCTCCTGGCCGTATAATTTTTACAGGTTTGATTGAGGAGGAGGAAATAGACTCCACTTTTCCCTATTCCATATATGAATAAGGTAATGCAATTATATGGTTAAATTTTGGTTTAATTATTTTTTGTGTGTATTTGGATCAAACCAAAGGAATAGGCATGTACTAGGAAAATTTCTTACCACTGACCTCCACTCCATAAAAACAACTACACTTTTAAAATAGTATCATATAATCATTTCAGCAAAAAGTTATTGATTCTCTGGAATCAAATGAAGCTAAAAAAGAGAGAAAAACTCTTAGTAAAGTTATAAAAGTTATATAAAGGTAACCAACTGAAAATTTAAAACAGAAAACCAGAATTCTAAATGGAAGAAAACAGAAAATGTCTCTAAGCTCAGAAAACACAAGGTCAAGACAGTTGTTCATCCAATCTAAACAAACAGAAAATAGATTGAAAAGTGTGTACAATCTACAAGCAAAACTTGTAAAGCTGGAAAAATATTCAAAGAAATAGTGTTTAATACTCTCTAGATTTGATGGTGGACATAAATCTACAGATGTTAAATAAACATTAAAAAACTCAAGCAGAGATGTATCATAACTAATCCTGATAACCAATGACAAATAAATAATCTTGGAAGGAGTAAGGGGAACATGATTCATATGGGAAAAAATAAAAAAATAGGTTCCTCATCTGAAAGGAAAAAATAAAAGAAGGTAACCACGTGCTTTCATTGCTGAAAGACTGGATTCATTGACTTTGAATTCTGTATCTGGTAAAACCATCTTTTTGGAATAAAGTCAAAATAAATACTTGAGAAGTGAAGGGAAGTTAAAATATCATTACCAACTTTAAAGAATAGATAAATGAAAGTCTATAAATGCAAAGTAAATGATAAAAAAATACGTGGAACTTCAGAAAGGAAATAGAACAACATGAATCAGGGAAATAAGAGTAAATACTGTATACAGTAATATTCTCAGGAAGTTATTTACTTAAAATCATAACAGTAGCACACATTACATATAATATGTACAAGGTAAATTACTAAAATAATTATATGACAAAGGAATTCTCAGATAAAAGTAAAATTTCCAAGTTGTCTCTAAGTAAAATACAAATGGCCAATAAACACACACACATACACATACACATACATACCCATATGTTCAGTGACATTAGCTATCAAATAAATGCAAATGAAAACTATACTGAGATACTGTCTCACCCAAAACAGAATAGCTATCCTCAGGAATACAAAAATCAATAAAAGCTGGCAAGGATGTGAGGGAAAAGAACACTTTTCCTCTGTTAGTGAGAAAGTCAATTAGAACAGCCAATATGGAAATCTAATGGAGGTTATACATTAAACTAAAAGGACATCTGACATTGGATCCAGTTATAACTTCTTGGTATATTTCCCTCCTAATTTAAGTCAGCATATTTTTTTTTGGATAGCTGCATACTCATGTTTATTTTGGACTAATTTGTAATAGCTGTGATTGGAAAGAGCTTAGGTTCTTGTCAACTGTTATACAGATAAAGAAAAGGTAGTCCATATACACAATGGAGTTTATTCAGGCATAAAGAAGAATGAAATTGTGCCATTTTGAGAAAAATGGAAAATGAATTGAATCAGAGGTCCTCATGTTAAGACAACTAAGACTGATACAAAATGACAAGTATTATGCAATTTTTCTCAAATGTGGAACTGAAAAAGAGAAAGATGGAATGAAAATAGAGGAGAGGCTATTAGAGAAGAGCAAGAAAATATGTGGATGGGGGCAGGACAAAATAGAAGGCCAAAGGAGTAAGGGGGTCTATATTGTCAATTTATGTCGTATGTATGCACAAATATGCCAAATGAAACACACTATTCTGTATAACTAATATGCATTAAGAAAAAAAGAAAAATAAATCAAGAATGCATGATTGAGGGTCTAAAAGAAGTCAAGTGTTCAGTTAAATGTCCTACTCTTTCATTGAAAGTTGGAATCTGAGCAAGTTTGTACTCAAAAATGCTGGTGGAAGAAAAGACCTAGTTTCCCAGATGTTAGAAGCTTGTAACATGGTAGCAAATGTGAATGTAATTCCTTGAGTTGTTCTTCAAAGAGACCTGTAGATTTATTTTTCAGGGACATTGGCATAGGGAAGCAGTTATCAGATAATATTAAAGACCTGGACAATGCCCATCTTATGGGGAATCTACCATATCTTGAAATGCACTGTGTGATTATTTGTGCTGGTTAATAAATTGTATGCCCTTCTCTAGCATGCCAGTGTGGTAAGAGCTATCTTAGTGCAAAAGGCCAAGTGAAAAATTTTCAAAATTTTGACCATATCCTGACTGAGAAAGCATATCACAAAGTACTTGAAGTTTAGTATAAATGAGTGTCAGTTTTAACTCTAAAACATATGAGCAAAACATTCTTAAAAGTAAAACAACTTATTTCACTGGTTTGGACATTGCAAAGACCAATATTAGATATGATTATAAAATACAGTGAATTTAAAGAGCAAAATAAAAGGTTGACCATAGAAAACAAGGAGGCTGACCTTTTGCAAATGGGAACAAAATCTAGTAATGGAAGAAGAGAGGGAGCAAGGGAAAATATTACAACACATTATGGACCTCCAACATTCTGTACAATGAATGTATTCATAATGTACCCGAAATATGTGACTTGCCATTTTACATAGGAAATTCAGATGTTTCCTAGCTTTATAATTTTGCATATCAACTTACTTATGTCTTTACTTATCTACCTATAGTATATTTTATTTTTTCATAAAATGAAAATTGTATAATGGCTACTACCACCTCAGTTAAACCTTATATGAGGAAACAGAGTTCGGCTTCTTTTCATTTAATACTAGGATAGGGTTAAAGCAAGAGTTAAAATTATTAACAACATTATTAACAACAAAGTACAGCAAAACCTATTTGGCAAAATGTAATCAAGATTTATTAAAATACAATACTTAGATCCAGTATGTTAAAATATTTACTTACAAGATTTTAAACATAAAAAAATAGAAGAATAATGTAGCCAGTAAAATCTGCAGAAATGTGTACTGTGGCATTGTACACCATCAGGGAGTCTTTATAGTCTCTTTCAGGAATATGTAAATTTACAAATAAACTAACTTAGTATTGTCTTACTCACTTTCTTTGTCTTTGAGACACACTACCTGAAACCTGTAACTTAAAGGAGAGGAAATTTACTTTGGCTCACAGTTTGTAGAGGCTTCACACTATAGTCTGATGCTCCAACACAGAAAGGCAAGGCAGAGGGGCACACATTACAGTGGAACAGCTGCTGGCACCAAGGCATTCAGGAAGCAGAGGGCAGATGGAGGAAGCAGAGGGAGATAATTCTTCAGGTTTCACTCCCAGTGATTCCAACTAGACCTGATCTCCTAATAGCAAGTCACTCCTGACCCCAATAACCCATCACCTTTCAAAAGGCCCTCCTCAGTTCATGAGGCTTTGCAGAACAGTTAAGATCTCAACTGTAACAAGTATCTGTGCTCAATTTCCTTAACTCTAATGAGAGTTGTCCCAATTGTATTTTAAATCTGTCTATGACTTCTTCGTAGTTCATTCCTTATATTAAAGGAAGTAGCTTTAATTAGTTACATAGGATGTCTTGTAAATACTAACTGAAAACAAAATTATAAAATAGAATTGAAATTTATATATATGTAAACTTTAAATAATTACAATATTACAATCCATGTTTAGATTAAAAGTAGATAAGCAAAATGTCCAAAAATATTGAAAAATTATGAGTACTTGAAAGCACATGTATACAACTTTGTGTTTTGTTTTGTTTTTTAAATCTCTTACTGCAATGAGAAGAATGAAAATTTGGTAGCCGATTTTCTACACAGCAGAACTTTGATGAAGACTGAAAGGGACTTTTTTTGTATCTCACACTTTACACCAGTGTATTCCACTAACTTTGTTCACTGGATTGTCTGGGATGACTTGGGTTCATATCTACAGTACTTGGTATGTGATAGTAGATTGTTGGTGGGGGAAGGTGTGGGATCTAGAATACAGGACAAGGATAAATTACAGTGCATGTCTGCTTCAATTAGCTGATGCCACAAATCCACAAAATGTAAAATATGCAACGAAAAGTCAGCTTTTGCAGGTCTTTATTTCTTCTATAAAACCACAGTTGACATTTCTTAGGTTTAACTCCTCTTAGTGTATTAGTCCAGAAATTTGGCATAATGCCCTGCTTTCTATTTCTTTGACCTAACATTAGTTTCCAAACATATCCTTGCTGTTTAGAATTTATAGAATTTCATCGCAACACTGAATAATGGCCTTTCAAATTGCTTTTGTTTTTTGAGGCAGAGTCTCACTAAGTAGTTCAGACTGGCCTTGAACTTGTGGCAATACTCCTGCCTCAGCCTCTCATGCACACATACCAACAAATTTTTCATATGACTACATGTTTATTCAAAATATTTTTGAAATGTAAAAGTGTCAAAAATTTTTAATTATTTTAATTATTTACTGGGTGTTGTCCTGAATAGTGTTGCAATGCATAAATTTATTGCAAGTTGTTTTAATTATTTACTGGGTATTGTCATGAATAGTGTTACAATGTGTAAATTTACTGCAAGTTGTTCAAATTTTGGATTAGTTGAAATACAGTAGCACAAATGTAAGGTTTTACCACATTAAAAAAAATTCATGAAATATAGCAAATCTCCCAAAGTATTTCAAATTTAAGCTACTGAAAGGAAGTGATCTATATCATGAGTGGTTGTGACTAATGGTATCATTTTCAGGTTATAAATCTGCAGGTGAAGTTTATACACCTACTAAAAGTTTAATTTACAGTATGTATGGAATCTTTGGTGAAGTCATAAAGTCAGAATTAGATTAGAGGAAAACAACTACAAATAAGTATTCAAATTCTACATATAAAGATAATACTCATGACTTACCTTGAATGAAAGCATTGCTACTTTTTTCTGCAATGGAAATGGCTGTGTTTTAAATTATCTTCTTTCCTTTTCCCTGCATTGAGCTAACTCTAATTATTTTTATTGCATTTACATATTGGTTACTTTCATTAATATTTAAAATTCTACTTACTGATTTTTAACATTGCAAATTTTTGCTACATATAAAATATTAAAATAACACAAAATATTAATAAGCTTGACTATTTATATATGTATAATATAAATGAAATAATCCACACATGTTGTAGCAGTACATTACAAAAGTAAAAATGTATCATTTATTTTATATACAATTTTATGTGTCAGGGAGAGATTTAACATGACTGAATAAAGGTAGAGATGCTGGTGTTATTCAAAGAAAATCATCTGAAAACACAGGTAACTGGAAGAAAGGGAGGAGCATGCATCCTGATGTCAAAATTAATTTGAAATAAAAGACCTATAGATCAAATTTTAAAAGGTACGGCACTTTATAAAATGCTGAGTGCTACCTATGGGAAATGCATCTGCCAGTGGAACAGGAGCCACCATTCTGGGAAGTTCCCGAAAACTGGTGAGCAAAAAGGAATTGAGTGGCAAACTCAAGCCACACAGGACAAATTCAGGATATAAGGTCCCTCACATCTTTTGCCTTCCTCCAAACAGAGGATATGGAAGACAGGCAGCAAATTTCTCTGACAGACACAAGAACCAATAACAAGGTAACTGGGGGCTCCCCAGGTGATAGTCAGGTTTTGTTTCTTTTCCTTTGTTGTGAGGCACAGCAGCTCACTGGATCCTCTAACTATAACAAGGTTAGGGGGCACAGCTGTGGCGGTGAAGGCAGTGAGAGGAAAAACGTGACATCTCTTGTCCTGTGACCAGTGGTGTAAGAGAGGGAGGTGATGCTGATGCAGGGTTTAAGCAGCCCTGGGCTGTGGCAGGGCAACAAGGGGAACATCTATACTCCATCGCTAGACAGAAGAGGGAAGTAGAAACCAACAGTCTAGAGCTGCCTCCCAGCTGTGGCAGGGGCAGTGAGTTGGCCACCAGCACTAACCCGCCCTCCAACCACCACTTCAGATGAGACACTTGTCATTCTTAGTGGAAGAGAGGAAGCTGTGCAAAGACCAGCCCCCAACTATACAGGGGACTAGGGACAACTTCTGGCCTTCTCTACCTGAGGTCACCACAGCAACTGGGAGAGTGAGGTAGAAACAAAAAGAAAAAGGAGGAGAACTAGGGGCACAGAAAGCTGTTGGCTGCAGACTGGTTACAGACCCATATCCATGATCACCCCTGCACCCGGCACTGCTAGTGCAGACTTGAAGGAGTTACCTAGCATAGTTTGGGAATCTGACTTGCACACCTCCAAAGAACTGTGGTCACAGAAAATTTTATTATTTTATTTATTTACTTTTGTACTGGGAATCAAGCTCAGGACCTTGTGCTTGCTTTTCATTTTATCCTTCGTTTTTTTCTCTCTTGTCCTCTTTTCCTGTTTTCCAAAGTGTGGATGATCGTTCTTTGTCCTACAGCGTTGCTTCTCCTGTATTTCTCTTCACTGATTTCTCTGTTCTCTTCTCTATACCTCCTAAATTTCCCTTTTTCACCACATGGTAAAATCGCTTTACTAAGAGAAAACTCCCTGGATACAAGTTCCTGTTTTATGTTGGATTTTGTTATATAACTGTAGATCTTGCTCCTATGGTTAAATTAATAGTCATCACAGTTTATCAGTTTCTAGGTTGTGCTTAATGATATTATAATTGCTACCTATACTATTCTAGTCAGGGTGTCATACCCTGCTTTAATCAGTTGTTCTCTCTTGTGTGACAACTCTGTGGTTGTCTGGTGTCTTAACCATCATCATACACCAGTTCAAACGGACCGAGCACTGAACGAAATAGATGACAGCTTCTTATTCCTAATAAGTTGGTCAAGTAGTATCTTGGGACAGACATAAAGATCAAGATCCTGCTACACCTAGAAGACATCTCTGAAGAATAGATGTTGCATACAGAATCCTTGATACTAGTGATAAATGTGTCTACCCAAGAAATTTCAGAAAATTTAGGTTGGTGGCTTTTGATTTCCTCTTTTTAGTTGTCCCCTGGACTTGGCATCTGGGGTTGCACTTTTTGTCTATGTCTTGTCATTTTCTGTTTTTTAATTTTAATTTTTCTCTGTTGATGCATATTCAAGGATAAGGTCTTTATGAAGTTTGTCATTTGAAACATAGAAGATGCTGCCATCATGATGTTTGCAAAGTGAATGTCTTTCACAGCTATGTGTTTCCCAAGCCCTATGTAAAGTTGCATTACTGTGTGAGTTATTGCATTGACAGCAAAGTGATCAGAAATCAATCTTGTAAAGCACAGAAGGATTGAACACCTCCACCCCAGTTCAGACCTGCTGGTGCTGCCCCTTGACCTCCACCAAAGCCCAGGTAAGGAACTGGGTCTTAATGGACTGAGGAAAGCCAGCTTTGGCAGCACCTGTAAGAATGAACTGAAGAGAACTGTGTCTTGGGAAAAAAAATAACAAAGCTAGTATTATACTTTTTAAAAAGTTCAAAAACCAGGTATGGTGGCACAATCCTGTAATCCCAGCACTCGAGAGGCTGAAGCAGGATTGTTGCAAGTTTGAGGCCAACCTGGGCTACAAAATGAGCCCAAGTTCACCTTGGACTGCATAGTGAGATCCTGTCTCAAAAAGACAAAATAAATAAATAAATAAATTTATTTTGCAAAGTGTTTGAATGGCAAACTTCTTACTGCACTTATCTTTGGGTGAAAGCATCAATACGAAAAAAAAATTAAAAATGAAAATGACAACACAAAGAAGAAAAATACAACCCAAACTCCCAGCTCAACCTGGACAAGTCCAGGGGAAAACAAGATATAGGAAATCAGAAGCTAGTCACATAAATTTTTGGAAATGTTCCCAATAGAATTTAAAAAGCCAAAAAAGTAATGGGTGAATAAGACTATAGAGAAAATCAGATAAAAAATAATGTCTCAGGTAAGAAGAAAACTGAGATAATGATCAAAAGGAAGGACTTGTACAGCAAAACTAAAATAGAGAAATGAAAAAATAGAAGAGCTGAGGAAAATGATGGAAAACATGAAAGGCTAACATGCAAAAAGAATAGAATGCATGAAATATAGTCAAATTCTAAAAATTAAAAATTCCATTGAAAGTACATGCAGCCATAATTAGAAATCATTAGCAAAAGAAACCACAAAAACTCCATAAAACATAAAAAATAAATAACATCCTTGTGAAAAACCAATGCATCACAGATAAAATTAAAGAATTAAAAAACATCTACTATTAAATGATAATACCAACACAACATACCAGACTTATGTGATACAATGAAAACAGTCTTATGAGGCAAATTTATAAAGGTGAGCTCTCAAATCAGGAAAACTGAGTGAGCTCAAACAAGCAAACTAATGAACTTCAAACTTCTACCAAAAGAAGAACAAGTCAAAGCCCACAGAGCAAAAAAAGGAGGAAATTATAAAGATCAGAGCACAGATTAATGCATTTGAGACTAAGAAAGCAATATAAACAATCAGCAAATCAAAGAATTGGTTCTATGAAAGTTTAAATAAAATTGATAAACCCTTAGCCAAACATTAAAAAAGGAAAGACTCAAATTTGTGCAATTAGGAATAGAAAAAACACAGACCCTGCAGGAATCCAGAAAATTGTCATCACCTACTTTAAGAAACTTTATTCTAATAAAATGGAAAACACAGAAGAAATGGACATATTCCTAGATACATATAAATTACTACAACTGAACAAAGAAGATAGGAAAATTCTAAATAACCCAATATCAGTCAATGAAATTAAGGATGTAATTAAAAACTTACCAACAAAGAAAAGCCAGATCCTCGTGGGCTCACTGCTAATTCTACAAGAAATTTAGAATAGATCTAATGTCATCACTGCTCAAGCTACTTAATAAAATTGAAAGGTAAACAATACTCCCAAAGTCAATCCTGGAAGAAGTTTTTTATCTGATCTCAAAACTAGAGAAAGAATCAACAACAACAACAACAACAACAACAAAATGACAGGCTAATCTCTCTAAAGAACATAGATGCAGAAATACTCACTAAGATATATGTAAACCAAATGAAATAAATCATGAAGATGATTATACACTATGATGAAGTGAAATTGATAACAGGAATGCAGGAATGTTTCAACATATGCAAAACAACAAGTGTATTACACCATATCAACAGAGCCAAAGACAACAATCATATGATCATCTCAATAGAAACAGAAAAAACATTTGGCAAAGTTCAACATCCTTATGATAAGAAACCCTACAGAAAACTGGAATAGATTGTCTTTGTGTAAATCTGATAAAGTCATCTATGACAAACCAACAGTCAACATTGTACAAAATGGTCAAAACCTATAAACTTTTACTCTAAAATCAGAAATAAGACAAGAATATCCACTATGACCACTCCCACTCAATATAGCTCTGAAAACATCATCCAGAACATTTAGACAACTGAAAGACATGAAAATAATAAAGATAGGAAAGGAAGAACTGAAATCATTTTTTGCAGATGACATGGTACACTTCACAGAGAACCCCAAGAAATCTGCCAAAAGAAGATGCAAAGTCAATGCACAAAAATCAACAGTATTCCTATATACAGATGACAAACACAGTGAAAGACAAATTAGGGAAGCCACACCTTTCATAACAGCATCAAAAATAAAAATAAAATACATAGGTATCAATTTAACAAAGGAAGTAGAGGTTGATTTCATTGAAAACTAGAGTACTTTGAAAAGAGAGCCTGAAGAGGATATCAGAAAATGGAAAGATGTCTCTTGCTCTTCAGTAGGACAAAAAAATGTAGTGAAAGTAAGAATACTCTCAAACTTGTTACACAGATTTAAACCAATTCCAATAAAAATAGTAATAGTATACCTCATAGAAGTAGAGAAAATAATCCTAAAATTTCTTTCATACCAGAAAAGACCTAGAACAAATGCAAGGCAGGAGGTATCACATTCCCTCAATTGGAATTATACTACTAAGCTACTGTGATTTAAAAAAAAAAGTATGGCACTGGCAAAAGAAAAATAAAAACATAAAAACAAACCTAAGGAGCAGTGGAGAAAATTAGAAGATTCAGAATCAACTCCAAACACACTCAGCCACTTATCTTTCACTAAGAGGCCAATTACTTTCACTGGAAGAAAGATAGCATCTTTAATAAATGGTGCTGGAAAAACTGGCTTTCCACATGCCAAGACTAAAACTAGACCTGTGTCTCTCTCCATGTACTAAACTAAAATAAAAATAGATCAAAGATCTAAATATTAAAACAGAAACATTAAATCTGCTGCAAAAGAAAATAGAACTTTTGAAGACATAAGTGTATGCAAAGACTTTATGAGCAAAAACTCGATCATACAGGAAATGATACAAAGAATCAACAACTGAGATCACATCTTATTTAAAAGCTTTTGAATAGCAAAAGAAATCAACAAAATGAAGAGACAACTCCCGAATGGGAAAAAATGTTTGTCAACTGTTCCTCAAGGAAAGGACTAATATCTGGAATATATAAAGAACCTAAAAAAAGCTAAATCTCTAAAATTTAATGACTCAGTCCACAAATGAATATCTGAAATGAATAAACACTTCTCAAATGAAGAAGTGGAAATGAGAAATAAATATAAGAAAAAATGTTCAACATCACTGGTCATTTGAGAGATAGAAATTAAAACAACACTGGGATTCCAATTCATTCCAGAAAGGGTGACTATCATCAAGAAAACAACCAATAGCAAATGCTGGATAGGCTGTGGGGGAAAAAGGAAGCCTCCTTCACTGTTGGTGAGACTTCAGTCTTAAAAACTAAAAGTAGAGATTTCATTTGACCCAGATATTCCCCTTCTTAGTATATTCCTATAAGAATTAGAATATCACAAGACAACAATAATGTCTTCTAGATCTGATATTTTATCCTTGTTTTCATTCAATCTGTTGCATATATTTTCAACGGAGTTTTTAATATCCTGAATTTATTTTTGTATCTGTTTCTTGGATTCCATTTCTTTTTATGTTAGGCATGCATGATTTTTATTGTTTTTGCTAGCTCCTCTATTTTTTAATCTGTGTTTAAATGTCTTTCATTGTTTATAGTAATTTTGTTTTGCACAGTAGAGATTATTTTTCCTGTAGTCTCTTCCATTTGTTTTTTACTTCTTTTGCTATCATTTAAGGAAGTTCCAGTGGTGTTCCTCCAAGGTTCTCTATCCTACTGTACTCTGGGCTGTGTGGGCTGGGATTCTGGGGTTGCATTTTGTTTCTTCATCTTGTCATTTTCTATTTCCTGTTTAATTTTGTTTTCTGTGTTGATGCTTGTAGATTTTTATGGTAGATGGCTTCATCCCTACTATAAAGAATTCCCTAGGAAATATCTGTCCCTCAAAGGTATCTTCTAAAAGTAGGTAGTTCTTGGGCTTTGTGTCTAACCCAAGAGCTTCTTTCCAAATGTATTTGGAATGAGAAGTTTCTGTTTATTTAGACCAGCACCCAGTCCTTTGGAACTGGACTAAGATGATTATCATAATCCTATACAAGCACAGTTTTATCATACGAGAGAGAAAAACTGATGATAACTGTTATTGCACCCTAGCTAAAGAAGTACGGTTATCAATAACAGTAGTCTCAAGCATAACCTGGTGACTGACAAACTGTGGTAACAATTAACCTGATACCTTTAACCATAGGAGCAAATTCTAAAGTTACATAACAAAATCCAACATATATCAGGAACTTGTATGCAAATGATTTTCCCCTTACTCAAATGATTTTAAACAGTTGTGGGGGGGAGGGTGTTGAGTGGAATAGGGGACAAGATAGAGAGATCAATGAGGTCAAATATAGTAGGAGCAAGGAGTAAATATAGTAAAAGGGCAAAGTATGATCACCTAAGTTTTGGGAAACTGGAAGACACAGGAGAGAAAGAATGGAAAACAAAGCAAAGGAATTCTGAAGTGAACCAGAAAGAGAAGAGACAACTCTTAGTCATATGAAAGTATCATAAACTCAAGCAAGGTAGTTGAGAAAAGAGAAGGAAGATAAATAGAAGAAGAGAAAAAGAAAGGTAAATAATCTAAGTCATGAAAGAAATAGAAAAGAAAAAAATGGGGGAAAAAAGCAAAAATACTCATAAAAAACAAAACAAGGAAGAGTAGGGCAATGGGAAAAAGAAGATAAATTGCATACAAACAAGCAAATACTTCAATTGAACAGAAAAAGGAAAACTAAATGGAGAAAAATAAAAGTAGTATAATTCCTCTCGTACCTAAGGTTTATAGTCGGTCCAAATCAGATGCAGAAAAGTGTTGAGTACTCAAGTCAAGTTTGCAGTGGGATTTGTTTGGGTATGGGGCTGATCCTGACCTCTGAATGTGGGGGCTGAAACAGGTCTTTCTAGAGTTCTCCCTGAGCCCTTGGTTTTAAAAACAAAATGGCAGCTTCACCCACCGGCTTCTATTCCTCCTATCCGTTTGACAATGCACAGTGCTGGTTCACCTAACCTACCAGCTGCTGACTCATGTTTTCACTACTGATTGAGACTTTCTCATGCTGCCGATCCCACCTGCCCTGGGCCAAGTGTGTGTCCTTGCTGGACCCTTTCTGGGTCACTGTGGTTTCTGGCCTACGCCAGTGTGTGTCCCCTCCAGCAGGGCCATGCTAGGTCCAATTTAAGATATTTCTGGGTAAATGGGTATACCTTGAGACCATACTTTTAAGTGAAATAAATCAATCACACTTATTTAAATATCGCACTATTTCTCTGGTGTGAGAAACCAAAAGTGCAAATAAAGACCAAAATATGTACCAGTTACTATCAAAAGGAAAAAAATGCTCAAAGGGAAGGAGAACTAGGGAGAGGGGAGGAGGAAAGAAAGGAAGGAAATATTTAAAAATGAGAAAAGAAATAAAAATGGAAACAAAGCTTTTGTAAATAAGAAGGGGAAGAGGTTGTAAAGGAAGCGTAGGGCAATGGGAAAAAGAAGAAGATAAATTGCCTACAGGTACAAATTCCCTCTGGTGAATGTGATCATTGTGAATCTCTAAAATGTACAAAATAAACTTCATAAAAAATAATTATGTATTCCATACATTGCTTTATACTATTTTTGAATATTATGGCTTCTGCATGATTTAATTTTTCCAACAGTATTTACATATAGGATACTTACTTTCAGAGAGTCAATAGATATCCCTCTAACTAATTGAATGAATTGTTTCTGATTGACACAAAATTTTTGCAGCATCTATATCAACTTGTATTTTGCTCTTCCTGTCACCTAGTGATGGCTACTCAAGGTATTTCAAGTATTTAGTAGTAGAAGCCAAAGCAAACTTATTTATATATATTTACATTGTTAATTAGTTTCTGTCACTGTGATATAACACCTGCCATAATAGAAAGGAGAGAAGGTCTACGGTGACTTATGTTTCTGCAGATCTGACTCCCCTGTTTCTGGACATAGGATGAGATGCAGGATTGTGGCAGAAAAGCTTGGCAGAGCAAAATTAGTCACTTCATGGTGGACAGAAAGTAGAGAGAAAGCGAGCCAGAAAGAGAAGAGGCCAGGGACAAGATGTGCCCTTCTGTCTCATACTTCCAGTAGTCTACCTGTCTCCTAACTAGATCTATCTTCCCAATTCTACCATCTTCCAATAATGTTGTAAGAGTAAGTATCTATCAGCACTTGTGGAATCAGAGCCCTTATGATCTAATCATTTCCCCAAGCCCCATTTCTGAACATTACTGTGTTTGGAATTAAGTCTTCAACACATGGACTTTGGGGGAATATTTCATTTAAAACTATAATATCTATTAATATGTAAGAGTCACAGTAGGAAGTCAGTTCAAAAATAGAAATCCTAGGTTATAAAACACATGAATTTTCAATTTGATAAAATGACATCAGAGAATGATTAAATTTATGCTTCCTCCATGATGCATTTT